>WUAT03087546.1:0-13074 GCA_010015005.3 Ulmus americana | reverse complement strand
CTTTCAAGCACAACTTCTTATCCTGAAAAGAAAATGGAATATGTCCAACTGCATTAACAACTAACTTCGAATTCTTCTTCATTTTTGGGTGTTGTCTTCTTTATCTTGGCAAGCTCGTCCTCTACCATCTTGCTCTGCTTCTTCAGCTAACAATCTTTGCATCACTGTTTGAAGTTCCTCGTTTATTGTTGCCTTCAAATTTCCATTATGAAGAGTGTATAACTCATTAGTTATCTAAAATTAAGTAAATATATAAAACCGTTATCATTGATAAGAGCATTCAAATGACAAAACCATATTACTCAATAGATTGAGGGAAAAGAAACTCAACCATCCTATGTTGCCTTATGAAAACTATACCTTGTCTTCTAATAAATCCTCATGCTTTCATTTCAAGGATTGAAGTTCGCTTAAAGTTTGTTCATGCAGCTTATACATTTCTTGTAACTTCACCCTTATTTCTTCAATCTCTTTCTGCCCCTAAATTTACAACAAATGTAGAAATTTATGATATGGTAAAAAAGAAGCTCAGAATGTAAATCGATATTCTCACGAAATGAAGAGTGTGAATAATAACAATGATGCATAAGAAGCAAAATTTATAATGGGTACTATCAAAGCCTACACAAATGCCTTAATCATAAAGGTATTCTACTTCTTGTTAGTATTACATTAAGTGGCCTGATATTCTTTCTAATAATGTCTGGCTCTTTCTACAGATAATAATATAATCCATGTTCTGTCTAGGTTGTTAACATCTCAAGTAATTTCTTGGCCTTCAGTTCCAGTCACCAAATGCAAGAAATGATGTAATAATGAAAACAAAAGCTAGAGTAAAGAACTTGGGGAAGAAAGAAAAAGTAGTTATTGTACTTGTGACTGCAAAATATTATTCTACTACTAAAGAAAAAAAAAATCAACATGTTAGCTTTATTATATCTACAGCATGGGGATAAAGTTAACCTGCATTGAATTTTGATGATCACTAACAAGCTTCTTCGTCAAATCCAATTGTTCCTTTAGAACGTCAGAATGGGTACGTTCATCTTTCAATTGCTTGCTTAGTTCAGCTATTTTATTTTCATACAGCCGAGTAGTATCTGCAAGTGCATTCTGGTATGCAGATTTCTCCATGTCATGTTGCTAATAGTTATCAAATAAAGCATTGAGGTTAGTATTTATGTCGCAAGCATTTGTTCTAAGATGTAATGATTCCATTAAATTTGTGACATAAGTACATGAGGTTGAATCCGAAAATTCAAATGGTCAAAAACTCAAAATAGAAAACAGAACTATGAAACAATTCTAAACTTCTAATTTGAACAAATAAATGGACATAAATTTTTAAGAACATTGTAAACTATTACGTAAAAACCAACTGACATAAAACAGAAAACTGTTTAACTCAATAGTGAAATTGATCAGAAAATTCCAAATGATGATGAATGTATGACTTACCCGTATAGTCTTTTGACCTTCGGTCAGGAGCTTCTTCATTGCATTTGATTGTTCCTCTGCAATTTCACTGCAAGTTCGCTCTTCTTTTAGCTGCTCAATTAACTCTACTACTTTCTTCTCGTACATCTGAGTGGTATCAGCCAGCAATTTCTAAAAGGTAGAAATTTCAAGCTGGTTTTGTTACTAAGTGCTAGTGCTGACAGAAATGCAGCAACATGATAGTATATTGATACGTAAAAGGGTGTCTGTAAGACAGTAACTGTTATATGTAAACAGTGGACGGTTTTGGAATTTTAACCATTAGCATCCCAAAAAGGTTAGCTTTTAGCCACCCCGTACTCCAGTATACTTAATCACAGGCCTGCTAGCCTTGTCTTAAATAAAAAAATGAAAAACAAGAACTATGTTATCTGTATATCTCTATCCAAGGAGAATACCATCAAATTAAAAAAATTTGGATCGACTCATATATGCACATGCACACACAAACAAATGGACTGTAAGGATCCTCCTAGAGCTCTAGTTTGATGAAAAACAAAATAACTAGACCGCTGGCCATGGGACAAAAGAAAAGAGACAGAGAGACTTGGCAAGCAAACTTTCTCTATCTTAGAGATTAAAATTACCTTGCTTTGTTTTAAACTCACTTCTAACTGAGCAACCTTATCATGCATCACATCATTTTGATCTTTTTGATGGTTCAACTCTTCTAACATATCTTTGATTTCCAACTCCAAACGAGTATTTTCCTCCTCTAGAAACTGCAAGCATACAGAAGAAGTTAGAGAGGAGAATTAAACAGACTTCCCTGATAAAGGAAAATAAACTATAACCAGCTGATGCAATTACAAAAATGAGAACACAATATTGCATATGGACTAGTACTTTAACTGAGATTGCAAAAGATATATGGAAAAGACAACTACCTCGGACCTTGTAATAAGATTCTTTTCAGTTTCAGCAGAAGAGTCTTGACAATCTCTGAGCTGCTTTTCCAACTTGTACCTGTCATCATCTCTCGACTTCTGTTGCCTATCAACTTGTGCTGTAAGATAGTCAACTTGAATTTCAAGCTTGCGGCATAAGCTTTCATAATCAAACTCTTCCTTAATATTTACTGAGTTTGTTATTTTAATGGCCTGCAGACACAAGAACCGCAATGTTTGGGATAGAAGGTTAATATCTTACTACTAAAAACAGTTAGCTAGGCATCGTTTGGTATACTTGTATTGTATTGTATTATATCAAATTTTTGCACACAAAATTTTGATATAATACAATACATTACAAACTATCACGGTCTACCAAACAAGGCTTAAGAGTTTTATCTCTCCCATCAACAGTAAGACCTTAGAATTATGAACCAAGAAAGATACTGGAATACATATAAATGCCTACCAGTCATATAAAAGAATTAAAGCATTTTGGGACTAATTTTCAAGGGACATGAGCTATGGGAGACTTTAAAAGGAGCATACCAATCCTCCTCAAAGACAAGATAGCAGTAAGTATTTGTGTATCAGACTGGAATTGCTGATCAAATCAATTAAATCAGGATTGGACTAGATAGGGTACTGTTTTTACTAAATATCAACCCATTAACCCACACATTGAACCTTATGTTGGTCATTCACAATCTGATTTTAGTTAGAACTGCAAAATCTACACCTCCAAATGATTTAACTCAAAAGAAAGATTTTGAAAAGCCCAAGGGTAACCAACCGGTTAAATTGCAGGTTATGTTCTTGTTCCAATAACATATTTTTTCCAACTTTCTACATAGTATGCTATACAGAGGAAAACAAATATGGTGGCTATAGAATCATCCTTAACCATAATATTGGAAGACCTCAAAAATCATGTACACAAAAGGTAATATAAAAGCAAAAAAAGTGACCAATAAGAGAGAGATTACGAGACATTGCAAATAGAATGCAATAATCCTAATTATACAAACTTTATTTAAATAGCTCACCCGTTGTCCAAACAATATTGTACCACTAGTCTCTGCATAGTGTCGTGCTGAAGGTCCAATAGTTATTATAAGTGAAGTCCTTGCAGAGCCTGTTGAGCAAAAGAGGATGCAGTTCAATCAAAATATTCTACATCAAGTAAGGTTTTAGGCAATAATTACCAAAGCTAAAAAAGAGAATTATTAAAAATTACAATATCTTAAAGAACATTGCAACACTGAATATTAAAGAGCCTTAATGTTAGTATTCAAGAAATTTTATTGCATTAACAAAAAACAAAATTAAAGATGTAGAGAATCTTCTAAGAAATATATATATATATATTAATCTGATGACCTCCAAATGAATCGCGAAGCAATCTTGTCAGCTTAGAATCTCTAAAAGGTATATGTGCGCTGTTTTCAGCCAAAGCATTTATACATTTTCCAAGAGAAGTGAGGGAAAGATTTATGAATTTAGCCTCTTCAAGCAAGTGCCCTTCACTGCCTGCAAAATGAGAAAACATATACATAACTTTAGGAATGAAGATAACACCTAAAAACATCAAAAGTTTTGGGAAGAACTCAATTTCACATCTGATGATCAGAATGTTTGAGACCTTAAGATAGTAAAAGGAAAATGCTGCAAAATAGGAACTTAAAAGAAGGAAAAGAAAGAAGAAAAAAAAGCAGTGGAAATGCAAATTTGAAGTACAAGTATGGGTTTGTGCATAATATCAGCAACAGACCAGACTTATCCAATCTTTCAGATCCAGCGAGATCAACAATCAGCAACTTGCTTTTTCGAACTTTAGGTATGCCATTGCTACCAGAGGAATTGGTTCTAGAGACATTCTCGCCAGAAGTAATGCCATTGTATACATTCTCACGGACAGGTCTTCGAACACAAACCTATAGAAAAGGAAACTGTTAATCAATGAATAATATTGATCAAGTCAAATAAGACAAAATAACAATCCAGTATCATACAAGATACCCACCAATAGAATTGCATGACTACGCGAAGATTCACTATTCAACTTTGTATTAGCTGCATGACGGTTTGCCTCTCCTATTTGTAGTAGCTGTAAAAAGTGATCAATGTCTTGAACTTTGACTACTGAAGCACCAGGCAAGGCCACTTCACCAGTCTTAGGGTCCTCATTAATAGGGATATTAATCATCTCTGGTGCAAGCAGATCTTGTATAGATTCCATATACAACTGGTACAGCAATATGATTTATGAAAAAAGAGAAGTTATTCATCATAAGAGTAAATGATTGTCACCTTATACACATATCTAATCTGACGACGTGAAGTCAAATTTGGAGATTGGTCATATTTAGCATTTGAGTATTTTTCCTTGAACATCTAAATGAAGAACACAACAGCTAAGAGGGACAAACTCCCTCGTCATGAAGTTACATATATTAAAAACCTGCATTCATGATAGCATGAACAAAATATTTAAGAAACTTTAAGAGCTAATAAAATTCCAACAGAGGTTCTTAACCGGATTTTGTGCACCCTTGTATGTGTAAGAATTTACTGTCCAATATTTTAATTGAACAAAAATAGCAGTGAGCCACAGGGCATGGTGTCGACCTCTTTGCTGCCATAACTCGCCGTACTATAGGTCTCGTAGTTGAATATACCCTCATATCTTTTTCTTTTTTTACAAGTTGGAATGTCAAACTTGTTAAAGGTTAGCTTTATGACTTTTGTTTTCTTGTAATTATAACCTGTAATGATTTTAAATCAATAACACTCTCATCGATCAATTTACACTTTTTCATTGTCTAGCTCCAAAGTATTTGGGGCCAAGAAACAAGACTTTGGGTAGTAACTCCATGATCAATACAGTGAAGAAACCATGTTGCAGTGACTTTAAGTTGAATTTAGACAATAGTATGCACATAAAGACAGCCAAAAACAAAGGAAATTCCTGATGCAAATTAGATACCTGCAAATAAGAAACTTCCACACTATCTAAAGCAGGAGATGTACTAGCAAGTATGTCCTCTAAAGCTCTGGCCATTATACCCCTCTCAGAAGCATCATCTTTACCCAGTCTTCCAAGTGTGTAAGTCTTACCTGTGCCTGTTTGACCGTAAGCCATAATTGTCCCATTACATCCACTCAATACACTCTGCAAAAGTTTAACAAATTGACTGCGAATAGTTAACATGAAATCCAAACCATTTCAAGACTTACTTGCAATGAAACTGAAATTTGGCTTCAATCTGAACAACAGAAAAGCTAGAAGTACAAAAAGATGGACACAGAGCCAACATGCAGAAAGTTTACAAAAGAACATTATTAATTGCATAAACACACCCATTAAGCGTTTCAAAGCTTACATTATCCAAACAACAATGGGAACAAGATGCTAGATCATATGATTGTTTTGCAAAATTTGGTCCCATGACCTTCCCACCAAATTGGCATTATCAATCAAAAGATGTCATCATGCTGGAAATTAAAAATAGTTGATAACTTACCTCAACTACAGGTTGTGCAACTACTTCATATACACGCCTTTGGGAGGCAGTTTCTGTAAAAACTTCATCAAATCTGTATGCTTCTGAACTCCAGTTGTTTTTTTTCAACTTTAGTCGCTTCAACTACATGAGCAAGGCTTTGGTGTTAGTCTAAATATTCTTCTGGCTGCACAATCACAAGGTACTTTTTGTGCATTTTCTAGAGATATAAGGTCATGATGTTCACTAGGAAAAATGATACTAATAATACTACCAATAATTGTGCAATCAATTGAAACCAAACATGCAATAATTATATGACCGCGGAATGCACTTATTCTTTTCTCTGTATTTTTTCTTTTTTCTTTTTTTTTTCTTCCTGTTTTCTAGATCACTTTAGAGGCACATTTAATTACCTCTGGCTGCAGTTCGACACAATCAGCAAAATCAGAATCTGGAAGAAGATCCTCAGCAGTTCTTGGTCGAAGCCTTACAGCAACTCTCACCCTCCCAGAATCTGCAGTAAATGTAGAAGTCCAAAGACATTCATAAGGAACCCTTGAAACACATTTCTTCCTTGAATAGAGAAAATAACACGTTTCATATAAAGATGTTTCACTGTTCCTTTTGTGTAAAATCCAGAAGTTAACTAAAGATGATAGTCCCAAAATTTGAAAGATTATATAAATGACCTTCCAAGTGCTCTAAGAGGAACAAAACACTAAAGTTTCAAAATAGAATAGTAAATATATGAGAAAGTAATTTTGATCAGTAAACATAAATAGACAACCCACCTCCCTCCTCCCAGCTCCCCTCTAACAATTGTAAAAGGGCAGACAAAAATATTTCTATTTATTTAATTTACAAGAACCAGCATTATTTTAACCCCATGTCTTCGAATAGTTGCTTCCACCCTTTTTCTCTAAAAAAAAAAAAAAAAAAGAAAAAACTAAACTCTATCACATAATCATTAAGGAAATAGTCTACTCCTAAGTCATAACTGAAAAAATTAAAAATTCACAAATTGACACCACAAAAAAAGTGATTGAATAATTCAACTAGAATTTCGCAGATTCAAAAAAGTAGAAAGGGCTTATGCAATCCCGATACGGGGAAAACAAAAACAAAAAAGCTCAGAAATGTAAATTTGAATCATATAATAAGTAACACAATTTAAACCTATTTTCCCCTCCATTCATCTCAAACTAAATGCTAAACACACACACAAACAGGCAAATTTATACATTAATTCCCCTCACTATATATATATATATAGAGAGAGAGAGAGAGAGAGAGAGAGAGAGAGAGAGAGAGAGAGACCTTGTTCCAATTCGGAGGCAGAGCGAGTTCTGGAATTGGCAGTGACAGAGCGTCTGGAAGTGGGAGCCTTAGGCCGACCGGAAAGAGCAACACCTCCTCTGACAGAACCACCATAGGAAGACGGAGAAGAAAAAGAAGTAGAAGACGGAGAAGAAGATCCAAAAGAAGTAGGCGAAGCTTGGCGCTTCTCGAACCTTCCACTACCATTAAACCCAACACCTCCACCTCCTCCTCCCGCCACAGCCATTGCCGCCTCTGACGAAGAAGACCTAAACGCCATTAATTCCAGCTCCAAATTCTCAGGAAAAATCCACCATTTGAAGGCTCAGAGATGAACCAAGAGAGAGAGAGAGAAGCTTTGAGGCCGGCACGATGGGAATAGAGAGAAATGGGATTTTGTTTGTTTAATGGGAAACTGGTTCATTCCCGCGTTTGTATTATTAGATTTCGAGAGTTTGAGCTTACCGTTACTTAACTATTCAGGACACAAAAAGATTTTATTTATTTTTTAGTCCCTATGTTTCTGCTTTTTATCTGCGTATCTACTTTTTGCCATTTGCAATTGCACCTACTATATAGCTTAGACTAACTTTTTTTCTTCTTTTTATTTGATTTTGTTTAGGGGCGGTTTAGAATTACTTTTTAGAGTCTACTACTATACTTTTATAGTCATTTAAGAAATAATAGGTTAGATGTATTTTTTAAAAAAATTCAAAAATTTGTTATTTTTTTATATTTTAACCACTATCCTATTATATTTTATCATGTGAATCCTACTATATTTTACATCATTATGTCCTATTTTATCATATTAAAAATATGGACTCCACTACTTTTTACATTATATTATTAACATATCCACCACTTTTTATACAAAAAATAAAATAAAATAAAACAATCAATGTTTTTATATTATTTTATTATTAAATCTTGTGAATCCTACCACTTTGTATAAAATTATTTTTTAATCTTGTAGAACCTACTTACTTTTATAAATAAATAAAAATTAGAATCCTGTCCCAAAAACCATTATGTTCATAATTATCAAAATTATGTTTAAATTGCGTTTCAAACGGACATAATATTTTCTAATTTTAGATTATTTTTATTGTTTTTCATTGTTAAAAGATTAATTATTAAAAAAAAACCCACTACAATTATCGAATTGAGTCACACTTTTATAAATTATTGTACATGATTTTCCATGATATTCTAGAAACTCTAAGGGTATCAGTGCAACTTAGAAAAATAGAGGGGGTAAAATGATAATCTCTCTTTGTATTATCATTGTTAAGGTGTTCTATCGGCGTGTGAAAGTGCTTGTACCTTTTTACTTTCATCCAAGAAAGGGCGAAAGTACTTGTACCTTTTTACTTTCATTTTCATCCAAGAAAATAGTTCTTGTACTTGTAGGCCCTTTGGTAACATTTCGACACCTTTTTCTCTACATGGAATTACAAATAGAATTAAGGACTTTGGTCGGACAAAATGCACATGCAATGTTTTTTTTTTTTCCTCTTTGTTTTTATGTAGAGAGAATTTTAAGTAAAATCATATTTGATTGTAATTATACTTGATTTTTAAATTAAAAAAATAAGTATTCATTTTAGAACAATTGTTCACTTCATTTTACCAAATGTTACCGATTGGCTTAAATTTTTCCTTTCCTTTGTCTGATTTTTTAAATTGCCCCTTATTTAAATATTTTAAACTTTAAATATCTTAATATTTCTATTTATTAATATTTTTGACAAATAAGTGCACCAAAACTAGGATATAATTTTGACAAGAAGATGGCAATAAATAGTAACATTAGAAGATTTAACGGCTTAATTTTTTTTAATAGAGAGTAAGGTATAAAACTGAACAAATGATAAGGGACATTTGAGCCAATAAATCTAATTTTTTTTTAAATAATAGTGACCTTATTTTGTACATTTTTATTCAAAAATAATAATAAACAGAATGAGTAATTTGTTACATTACAATAGTACGTAATGGGTCGCAACTTTTTGAATGTTGTTCCATAAAATTGTAATTAATACTAGATAATAAGAAGAGAAGATTTTTTTTTTTTTTTTTCGGGGTGATATACTCAAAGAAATATTTTTTTGGTTAAAAACTTGAAATCAACATGTTGGCAAATCAATTAGCTAATCACTCTTTATTATTATTATTATTATTATTATTATTATTATTATTAATGAAATTAGCTAATGTATCGTTTTCCCTAAAACAAAACTGTCCAAATCTTGGGTTACTATCTTGTTATTTGGATTTTAATTTCTCAACAGTTCATCTTCATTGACATTTAATTATTGATTAATTCGAAATAATAAGAGCTAAATTCTAATGATTCAAAAAGTTTCTACTATGTTAAAAACTATTTGTTGGTAAACTCTTAATGTTATAAAATGAATTTCGAAAAGTAATCAACTAAATTCTAAAAATTTGATAACTCCTCACAAAGTTTTTTTATGCACTTTCAAATACTAATATTTACCCATTTAAGAAAAAATACTAATATTTAGATTTTGTTTCATGACTCAAAAACAAAAGTTTAAATACAAATTTTACTTTCACACATATACTCGTCAAAAATCAAAATTCTACTATTCAAATTCATATATAGACCGGTATTTTTAGTGGAATGTTCGATCTAAATAATTGCACAATACTTTTGCTTTATGATTACTAGAATTTTTTTATGTTTTATTTGTATGACTGTGCAAGCTTGTTCAACAGACAGTTTTTCTCAAAGGTCAAAATCTTAATAACATTTTGTTATAATATTATTTATTTAATAAATTCATCTTACTCAAACAAAAAATAAAAAAATTCGAATCAAACTCGCTATTTATTAGAAAAACGAGAATAATAATCAACTTTACGTCCATTATGCAATCTATAAAAATACTCTTATCTTTTGTTTGAGCCTTGAGGGAAAAAAAAACTATAATCTTTAAATATCAAACTAAAGCTTCTTTAATGATTATAATTGTCACACAACGTCCTCTTAAAAAAAACAAAAAACAAAAAAGGTTAATGGATGCAAATACCTAAAATATTTGTGCGCTTTTATATGTTATCTCTTAAATTAAAACTTGACCCAAATAGTCCATCAACTTACATTATTTTTAGTAATTTTTTAACAAATTCAGAGGGATATTTATATCAAAACTGTCAAAAAAAAAATACAAATTTAGAGAGTATTCGAGTTAATTTCTAACTTTGAGGGATAACATATAAAAATACGCCAACATTAAAAGGTATTTACAACGATTAGCCTAAAAAAAAAATGTTTAAAGTTTTGCTTAATTTATAGCCTTTTTGTGTCGTTTAGTAATATAAACAAATGAGTTTTAGTCGTTCAGACAAGAAAAGTGCCGTCCCATTTCATTTCACAGGCTGTGAAATGTTTGACCAGGTAAACCAAATACAGTTCAACTATTTTCTATTTTATTATTATAATACAAAGTTCTTTCTCACATGGATGGACCATTTAATCGTACACAATATTATTCTTTTTATTAAATAACTTTAATTTGGGATAAAATAAAGATGAATTGATGGTGAAATGAGATGTCAGATACATTTAACATTAGAAGAACTGATGGTGGGTGGGTTGGATTTTGTTTGGTTGTGTTTAATTTGGCCGGCAAATGCCTTTCATCCATTATCCAAATTTGCAAGCTGGTTTTTGTATGCTATATCAATATTAAATTAAATGTGTCAAACAAAAAAGTTGAAAATAATGTGTCAATTGATGAATTATCGAGAAATTGCTAGTCAACAACAACAAAAGAATGTCCATTAATAGTTTCTCCTTTTTTTTTTTTGATGCTTCAAATTTTGTTTTGATACTTTGAAGCAATTTCAGGATGTTTTTCTTCAATTTTTTGCTCGTTGGATAATGAATCTAATGGGAAGGGGGAAAAAAGTAACAGTTTTTTTATTTAATGTTATCCAGTATTTACCAAAAAGATGACTTTTACTTATTGGATGAAAGTGTAACCTTCAAAAATTTGGAGAGCCATTGGGTTAAGGGGCTGGTAAGAATCAATTTTTGCTTATCGGACAAAAGTGTGCTTATTGGAGGAAAGTGTAACTTTCAAAGATTTGGAAGGGCCACATGAATACAAATTTGAGAAATTAGACAAAATATATGTTATGGGAATTTCTATTACTGTTCAGTTAGACCCATCAGACTTCCATATCATTATTTATTCTATTTTGTCTCTGAGGTAGGAATTAAAGACAGAAGGATCATATATGTTATGAATAGAAAAATATCATATATGATCAAATATATTGTGAGGCCCATTTTTTTATATTTCCAAATTTTAAGGTACTTTTTGACAGCTAAAGGGCACTAATATGTAATTCTCCCTGTTTCATTTTCAAAAGGGTTTTTTTACATCCTGATACTCTCATGTTTTGGTTTAGCCAAAAAATTACCTATGTTTTCCAAAATTTACTTAAAGTACTTTCATGTTTGATTTTATTATACTCTGCTATCCTAAGTGAACCCATATTTAAATTAAAATATATATATTTATTTAACGTTATTAAAAGTTTTTAGTTTTTAAATATTTTTAGTTGTTAATATGATTTAATTTTATGTTATGTATTTATTTAAAAAATATAAATTAAGTTTTGATAAAGATATTTTAGACACTTCAATTAGATTAGGGTACCATAGTGTAATAAAATTAAATATGAAAGTAGCTTCAGTAATTTTTAAAGAACATAAATATTTTTTGAGATAAACCGAAACATGAGATACCAAGATGTAAAAAACTGTTCACTAAAAAAACACATTTTCACTGGCCTAAGGCTGAGTTGATGGTTGATAAGGTAGTTAGGTATTTTGATGAGTTCGATGCTGCTGCTGATACTAGTTTGAAAGTTGGAAATAAATCTGATGTTACTAGGTGGAAACCTCTTGATAAAGGAAAACTGATTATTAATGTGGATGCAACCACAAATAATAGAAATGGTTCTCAAGGTTTGGGTGTGATGGTTAGAGTTTCTTTTGGTGAGGTAGTGCTTTCCAAGACAATACTTTGGCCTTTTGCTATTTCTATTGAAGCGGAAGAGGTGCTTATAATCAAATGGGGCATTATCTGGGGGCAGGTTTGTCGGGTTTTTCGATTGCCTCTGATTGTTTTAATGTTATAAATGCTTTGAAAAGAAAAAAATAAAAATTTGTGTGAGTTTGGTGTAATCTTATATGAGATTCTTATCTTGCAATCTGTACTAATTTAGAAGGTTTTGTTTATGTGTCCAGATGTGAAAACAAAGTTGCACACTGCCCAACTAAATTTACTATTTTGTCAAATTATTTTCATGTTTAGAAGGGGGAGATTCACGGCTGTGCTTGGTCGGCTGTGATTGTAGACAAGCACCTTCTTGTTTATTGATTTGCCTTTTTCACTTAATGCAATGGCCTACCGGCCTTTACCTTTCAAAAATAAAAATTAAAAAAACAACGCAAAGTGTGTTTCAATCACAATGCGAAATGATGAAGTTTCATTTCATTTTGTAGTGTACACACTAGACACCAAGTATAAAAATATCAGTATCACGAGATATATTGGGGTTTTGATTTTACGAAATTTTGATAAATATTTCTAAAAAAAATTAAGAACTAATGGATATTTACATTTTTTTTTTAGAAATTTTTATGAAACTTTAAATTTAACATGAGTAACTACTAATACAAAAATTAAACACTTTTGATAATAAATTAAATAAGTTATTATTAACTAAAATAAGTGAAGTGCTTAATATGTAACGCAATAAATAAATAAATAAATATATATATATATATATATATATATATAATATTTAAAATAAATTTT
>WUAT03087435.1:0-13074 GCA_010015005.3 Ulmus americana | reverse complement strand
AAGGTAGCAACTTTCTGAAAGAGACCAAGAACTAGAGCATTGTTCTGAGCGGATTTTATATATATCTCGTACGGAATTCGATCGGAATATGACTTATCCGTAGTGATGATTTTGACCCCAACAATTATGATTTTTGTTTGAAGATTGCTTGGTGTTCTTTGAAAATAGCTAGTGAAATTGTTTGGATTTTTTCAGGTACAAATAATAACATGTATGGGTGATATATGATAGTGGTGGAGTTGGTCGAAGGGGTAGAGGTTGGCCGGAGGTTGATTGGCCGGTGTGGTAGTGGAGTTGGCTGCTAGACGAGGAAGGGGAAGGAAAATGGGAAGGGGAAGAAAGAAGATGAAGGAGAAGAATTTATTTTTATTTTTGTTTTTTATTATTATTAAATGTTTTTATTATTTTAAATATTAATGAAATTTTTTATTAAAGGGTAGTTTAGGTATTTAATTAAAAAATTTGGTTAAGTTTCGTTGACTAGGGTACCCTCCTGTCCCAAAATAAATCTCGAAGGTACCCTAGTGTCATTTCTCAAACAAGGGGGTACTATTTGTCAAAAACGAAAAATACAGGGTACCTATACATCATTATTCATATTATTTTTATTAGGGATATTTTCATTTTTGTACCTTGTGGTTTGCGTTAGTTGCAAAAAGTACATTCATTTTTTAATAATTACATAAGAGTATCTTATGGTGTCTATTTATAACAATTTGATACTTGAGACATGTAAAATGCCCAAAATACCTTTCTAAAAATTTATTCACTTATTTTTAATTTTAAAATATATAACTTAAACTTAATTAAAACCTAAAAAATACTAATATACTAATTCCCCCACCCATTGGAAACATGAGGCATTAAAATAATATGTAAAAATATATCTACATACATAATTTATTTTGTTTATTAGAAGGTATTTTAGGAATTTAAAAAAAAAAAAATTGTTGACTTTTGTTGACCAAGGTACTAAATTGTTGTAAACAGAAACCATAAGGTATCCCTATGTGATAATTGGAAAAAGATGGCACCTTTTACAATTAACGTTAACTGTAAATACCAAAATGTAAATATCCCTTATTATTATTATTATTATTTTAGTGAAGTTTGATGCCTTTTAAAATGTATCTATAAGAAGGGCTTCTCTAAATTTTAGTTAAAATAGTTACAAAGCTATTTTATCTAATAATATTTGGGTGAGCCACTCTAATCGTATTTTCTATTTTAGCAAAACATTGATTATTTTAATATTTTCATTTAAAATATAAATAACTTTATTTTGTTTCAAAATTGCTTTTAAAATATTAAATATTATATTCCAACAACAATATTTCTAACTAGTAATGAGGACTTGTGTGACACCCCGAAAGTTTGTATCGTTAATCCTCATAATTTATTAAGCATATAAGAGGAATTATGAGTTTAAGTAAAATTTTGTAACATTTAAATGTTATAAACTATTTATGAAATCATGTAAATTTTATGGGATTATTGATGAATGGAAAACCCTTAAGGTTGATTTTAAATTCCAACAAAAGAGTGGATTGATCGAAGAGAATAAAGAGAGAAAAATTACTAAGGATTTTACTAAGTGTAAAATCTAGAAGGAAAGACCTTCTAGCTAAATCAGGAAATCAGCCTTTCGAAACGAAGTTGCTCAGCTCTGATGGGAACTTTCGGAGGAAAGGCTTTAATTAAGGATCGAGTACTATGGGAAATACGTTTAAGCTATTAAAGGGGCAAAAGACTGCCGTGTTAGAATCTTTCCAGAACATACAAGTGTTGACGAGCAGGAACCCTTCCAGATTGTAATAGCCGGGAGTGTTACTCTAGAAGACATATGGATGGTATATCCGAAAACGCCATGATGGAGAGTGATTGGATAATGTATCCGGATGTGAGGTAACATAACACATTCGGAAAAAAATTTCGGAGAAATGATGGAACTTATCTAGGAAAAAGAGCAGGAAGTTTACGCCAGAACCCATAGGGTAACAACATCGGAAAGAGCTTATAAGAACCTTTCTAGATAAGTGACTAGATTGGCACACTAAAATCTTTTCGGCAATGCTAGCCAAGGATAACACAGGGAATGCTCCAGAAAATTGAGGCTTATGTATAATTCATGAGGTTTTCTGGAAAAGAAAGTCTTATCCTTCGTAGGAACCTCTCCTGTTAAGGGAAGGACATTAGAAGCATGAAAATCCTCTGCCAAAGCAAATGCTTCTAGCCAAGCAACAATCACCAAGTGACATCACCGTATTGAAGAAGACAACTTGAGATCTTCTTCCCACTTGTTCGGGATGGCACCAAAAGAGTTGATAAGTGGAATAACAGGTGGCAACCATGCAAGGTGTTTACTTTAGTTTTGCCTTAGGTGTCGAACCGAGACGATGATAGCTGGCCACTAATCTTAATCCAGCCAATAAGAAATCGGATTAGCCTTATAGTTAATATTAGGACCTATAGATATAGAGGAGGTAGCATGAGGGGAAGGGGTTACCGAAAGCTCTCAGTTCCTTAAGCTTTCTCTCCCCTTTCCCGAGCCTAAGAACAACGAGAAGAACTTTGTTCCAAATTGATTTAACTGTGGAATTTACCATCCAAAATTCGCCCTCAATTCTGGCAAGAATCTTCTAAAACAAGATAATTAATGTTTACGTATTTTTGGATGGAAGACTCTAACCAAACATATGAACATGCAAGGTGTTCTTCAAGGAAGAACTTGAACGAATTGGAGGTTCAAGCAAAGTTGCCTCCTTCACGCGATTTTTAAAGGTAAATCCTTGATATTTTCATAAAAACAAATATATTGCGTTTAAGGAGTAAATATGAATTAAATTCATCATCTTGCATGCAATGGATAAGTTGATAAGTAATGAGAAAGGAAAATGCATGCCTCGGTATTGAATAAGTTTTATTGTGATTTTGCATGAATTAATAAAGGTACCAAGCAAACTCTAATTTTCATGTATGAAAGGTTTTTGGAAAGCTTAAGATGTCTAGTTTCTTGTGTTAAAATATGGGAATTTTTTCTACTTTTGGATTTTAATAAATTTGGCCGAGAATATAACCCATTTTATGAAAACCAAAATGAAGCTAGTTTTGAGAGAAATGAAGATTTTGGGATTTTGAGTTTGATTTTGGAATCTCTTCATACAAGCAAGAATTTTAAGCATTTTGTGAAGTATTGAAAAATTTTCAAGTGAAATTGATGTATTTTTTTTTCTTTTTCTTTTTTAGATTTGGGCTTGTAAACCCTTTTCCAACCAAGATGGAGAAAGTTTTGTTGGGGACTACCCTTCCGGCTACAGGGTGTTTTAAGGTTCACATTTTTCACCAAATCTTTGATATAAAATAAGAAAGGCTTTCTAATCGATTTTATCCAAAAGGTTTGAAACTTTCTTAATAAAAGATTTCCAAAACAGGGCAGTGGAAGTTAAGTTAAGTTAATAAGGAACTAGCCTAGGATAGAAGCTTCTCATATTAAGTCCTATCTGGAACAAGGAATTAATTGTTATGCATATGTTTACTCCTTTAGGATTTACAGCTTATTCCAGGAAGAGCATAAGGGATCCAAAAGCTCTACAAAGTTGTAAGTACAATCTCACATACAACATGTTTTAAAAAGAAGAAGACAAGGTTTTTAATATGTGTTCATTGTGTTATGTGATGTGTGGTGGCTAGCCATCTTGGAAGGAGGCTATGCTCATGAGTTTAATTGTTAAAGTTTCCATGCAATTTATTTATCTTGCTCTCGGTTTGATATGTTTATGATTGATGTTTGTAAAGGTTTTGAATGCAAGTTATTCTATCTTGCTCAGTGTTGAAATGGTGTTTTACTTACCTCATGGTAACTGAAACGTTCTTGTTTAAATTTTTTTCTCATGATTTATTGATATTGTGAGGAAGTGTGATGCACGACCCTATTTTATTGATTATGGGGTAATCACTGGTCATGGCTGTGGAGGGGATTCTTGGAGCTTGCTCCGGATCCTTCTGGAAGATATAATACAGGTACACACATCAAAAGATAAAGGGGTCCAATCATGTTTTAAAGAAATGCAAAAGGTTTTTTTGAATTAAATGTTAAAGTTTTTCAAGTAAATTATAGTGAGGATAATATTGTACTTAATAAGTTTATCACTCATGCATGTACTTTCATGTTGTAGATGGTCATGAAAAAAGGCTAGCCAAGCGATAGTTGCTGGACCGAAGCTAAGTTCAGGGGAGGATGGCGGATTGGTATGGAACCCACTAAGAAGGAAATTTAAATGCTTTTGTTATCTTTATATTTTGTAAGGATATGGATACATTTCTTTCATGTATATATATGTTTTGCTATGAAATGAAATGAATCACGGTTTTTAGGTTTAAGCATGGGAATAAATGTTTAAGAATTGAATCGAATTTTACGTTTAAATCCCTCCGGCATCAAGTTATTTCCATGGTCACGAGAAGGGACTTGATTCCAGAAGGATTCATGACTTATCAATAGTAAATCCTTCCGGATCATTTTAAAAGAAATGGTTTTTCATGATTTTTTCGGAAGCTCACCCTTCGGAACTTCTAAGCAACTTACGATTTTCGATATGAGGTTCTTCTTGAAAAGAGGGTTCTTTTTCGAAAGTGCCAATCTTTTTTATGTAAACTCCTTTTATTATAAGGTTTTGACGAGAAAATGATTTGATTTCTTTAAGGCATTCCTTCTGGATTTATGCTATGCCTTTGGTTTACGTGTTTTTATCTGGAAGAAAGGTAGATCAACGAAAGGTTATTTTCGGGTAACGTTTTCATCCGGGGACTTCGTTCTGGATTAAAAAATTCAAGGGATTTAGAAATCTTCAAAATTCATGTACTTTCTTTTAAAGTTTGAATTTAAATGTTTCCGAGTTAAATTCTTATGACAAGGAACAAAGAAATCACGTGTTCACGGTTACGTTAAGAATTTTTTTTAAAAAAAATAATAATAATTTCATGGTTTTGGTACTATGTTTGCAAATTAAGAGGGTCGTTTTGAGTTTAAGAAAAGAGGGTCATTACAGTTGGTATTAGAGCGGTTTTTCTGCCATCTTTGATCCATCATCTTACCAACTTGAGCTCGGTCCAAGTAAGTATGTTTATTTTTTATTGCTATTACTTTTAGAATAGCAAGAATGTTAAATTTATAATTTGAATGCAGCATGAGATTATGCTAATTTTCACAATAGTTTTAGACTTTAAGCTTAAAAATCTATGATGCTTTTTTTAATAAGTAGTTAACCTACCATTGAATGAAAATAAAAAGTTAAGGAAGTCCTGCAATTCATGAGAAATGTTTGAAACAATGAATGAAATATTAAAGGAACCACTAATGTAGTGGTATGGGAACTGCAGGCGATATAGATCATGGACAAGGCTGGGAGCAAGTGGTAACATAGAAAGGCTTACGGTAATGATTACTAAGACACAACAACAGATGCTGGAGTAGCAATAGGAAATATGTACCCTCTAGCAATAGAATAGGGCTTATGAAGAAGAGACCAGAAGGGACAGCGTGCTGCTTACACCACCACCTCCACCCAGACTTAAATCTACGATTAGATTTTCTTTAGGGCCCTGGCAACCTAAAAACCATAGAAAAGAAAGGCTGAGTAGGACAACCTTGACACCGGGGTGGCGTCAGCCAAAGTCACTCTGATGCTCGAGTCAGTGTTTGACATAGTAATATAAGTACAAATATAAATCAATAAAATTGGTATTAAAATGATAGGAATTGTCTACCAAATTAAACTTAGCCAAGAAGATCAAACAATTTCATTTGGAACAGATACCTAAGCACAAAATGATGATTGGAACGTGGATGACCAGAGTACAGATGATCAGAGTATGAATGATCGAAGTGTGGTGAACTTATGGTGGCGTTTTGTTGGAATCATGAGAGTATCAAGCATAGATTGAGTAAAAGTAATCTTGTCGTTCTCCCTTTTAGAGGATTCTGAATACATATTTATGAGACTCTGGGACTTCCTATTGAAGTCCTAGTAGTGCTCTACTTCTTGTGATATCTCCCAAGATTCTTGCTCAAATGGTTAAACAGACGTTGAACAAGTTAAAACGGTTGAGACAATCTCAGGAGCTCACTTTGGAATTTGTGGAAAGATATTTTGCACAAAGGTTCGTCGAATAGGTCCGTACGATTAGCTACACTATGATTCCTTACTCATGGAGTGGTATGCTTATTCTCTTCGGATAAACAGATGATTTCTGTACCAATTGTTCTGAATGAAACACATTGGGTTGGGCTAGCCTCATGGGCTTGACGAATTTACTTGGTTATTCGTAATTTTATTCCCTTATGGGCTTACGAATAATTAGGGTTAGAGTTAAGCAATTAATTGATTGGAATTTTTGTTTAGTGGTGATGAATGAACCTCAATTACGTCTTCTCATTCTTGATTAAATCCAATTTACTTGTTTTTATTTATTCAGGTGCAATTATTTTTATTTCTTTTCCAAGACAATCTCTCCCCAATGTATAGTAAGTATTTAGCTAATTTAGATTAAATCCTCTGCGGGGAAGACCATTACTTTCACTATACTCATTTAAACAACACTTTTAGGCAGTTTAAGTAAGGTTAAATTGTTAGTTGCTTTTGCATGTATCAATATCCTCTTCTACTGCCTTTCATTCTTAGAAATTAAATATCATCTACCATAGTCTTTTATTCTTAGAAATATTGTCTTCCACCTCAAGAATATTTCTAAAGCAATATTTAATTTCTAAGACAATATTGTGTTATTGGTACATGCAAAAGTTACTAATTATAACAAATTAAGAGGTGAACAAGCGGTAAGTTGGAAATAACCTCTATTGACCATTTACCTCTCACATCTAGTGCTTGATTTCACCCCAATTGAAGATTGTTTTAAGATATTTTTGGTAATTAGTTATTTATTTTTAATTGTCTGATTTAAATCTCTACTTGCAATCTATTTTGGCGCACAAGTTGAGGAATTCAAAGAATCATTCAGTTGTAATAGTAATGTCAAAGAAAAGGAAGGTTTTTTTTTTCCAAACCAAATTTTGATGCTAAGTAATATTTTTCTTGGAATTTAGGAATAGAAGATCAAAGGCTCATATTTTATAACAAATATCTGTTTTTCTTTTTGTTTATGTCTATTAGGAATTGGGCACCACCTTCTTGCTTTTGTAGTTGCGTAAGCATTTGGAATCATATTTTCTGTGAACTCTAATTAACCCTCGCTTTCAGTTATTCTATCAATTGATTTCTAGTAATTTGGAATGAGAAATAAAAATAATTGTACAGTTTTTACTCCTATTGGTTGCAGAATTGTTGAGGTTCGGAAGTTTGTCAGAGAAGGCAATAGAAGAAATTATGTCATGGTTACATGCTGATACTTTGTTGCTATCCAAGTGCATTAATAAGACATGGTATGATCTTATTAATTCTCTCGGTAACAACCCAAAATTTGTGATGAAGCACCTCGAGAATCAGAAAAAGATCTCCTCTTCTATGGGTTTAGTGTTCACTGGTTATTGCACGTTGGCCTACAGAGCCGGTGTCATAGTAGATGAAGTTTGCAATAGACTACTATTCTTTTCTCTATCTAAAATCAATAACGAAGAGAATAGTGAGCACACTTATTGTGTTATTGAATATTTTTATTTACCACTTCCGAATTCTTTGCAAGTTTGTGGAGGTTTACTATGTTATTGCAATGGCATACTTTTTCCAACAAATTTGAGGTTTTGTCCTATGGCTTTATGTATTTCGACAATCAAGGATTTTAAGGTTCTACTGAAACCACATCTTACTCATTATGGATTTCAAATGGCAGGCCTAGGATTTGGCTATGTGTCAAAAATCAACAACAAAATCCCAGGTGTTGATCTTCAAACAACCAAATTGAGAATGATTTGGACCAAACAAGAATCAAAACACAAAAGAGAAAATACAAGCAATTGTTATCGACGTTCGGCAAATTGCCTACGTCCCCATGAGCTTTCTACACTATATCAATGAAGTTCTTACAAATACAATAACAACCATCAAGAACAATGTGTTCTTAATGAAGAAAGATAAGAGAAACAAAGGAATTCTAAGGATTGAGAACCTTGGAATTTTCCCCAGAAAATTCCAATTACAAAGCCATAAAACCCCAATTTCACACACACACACACTCTCTCTAGAACAATCTTTGAAGAAATGGGAGCTTCTCTCTCTAAAACCAGCCAAAGATCAAATATGAGATGAAGTGTTGAAGAAATTAAGTTATTGCTTCTAAAAATCCCCTTTTATAAGCCAATAACTAACATAACCACCAAGCCAATCTCAACCCTTTGATCTCCACTTAAAACACATCATGGCCATCCAAAAGAGTAAATGAAATGGTGTGATTTATGTATCTCATCAGCCCAACATGAGAAATCCCACTATAAGCTTTAGATCGAAGTCATGCCGTGGTGTTAACTTGGTTTGGAGCCAAACTTGCAGCAGATCAAAGTCGAGCCACAACGCGAACTTGATCCATAGCAAAGTTCTAAAACTTGATGCCCTAGACGCCACAGTATGGAGAATACGTGCCGCAGCATGGAAGGTCTCTGCCGTGGCGAAAAAGCTACTGCTACTAAGTCTGAAGTAGAAAATTCCCCCCTCAAAAATGAACTCCAACCAACCTTAATTCTTAGGAAATAAAAAAATAAAAAAAAAACCAACAATCTCTACCTTTATCCAAGCAATTAAAACCAATTAAATGTGTAGAGAACTTAGGATCCAAACTCAAAATAAATCATCTAATCAGCCGGTGCCAACTCTAAGAAGTACAAGACAATAATTGAACTTACTTAGAGTTAGAACTTTAGTACCTAAATTTGCTGATTTTCTTCCGTTGTAACTTTGTCCACATGAATGCTTCCTTCTGTCACCTTTCACTACTACAAAAAAGGGATTTACCAAGGGTTAAAAACCCATGCCAAAACCTTTTATCATGGGTTAAAATACCCTCTCTATAACTGGCGATGTGAAATAAAATCGTGATAGGCGTTTTTTGCGACGGATATCCATGGCAAAAACCTACGTTTCATAATGAATATCTGTCAGGGAAAAGGCTTTCTGCGAGGGATTTTCATATACCCATCTCCGGATACATCTTTTGGAGACAAGTATCCATTTTACCCCTCTCTGAAACCTTCATTTTTTTATATATATTGAAATTTACAATTTTCCCACGGGTTGTCAATTCCGGTGATTTTAATTACGATGCACATGTTACAAAAAAATCCAGAAATCTAGAAACCCAAAAATACACAAATAATAATTTTATTGATAACTAAAATATACAAAATATTTCAAAAGTATACATAAAGTAATAATAAATGAATAAATATAGTATTTCACCCATTTGGTTAACCTTTCTCGCTATCATTTCTCTCAACTCAATCCATCCATTTCTTGCGGATTTCATTGAGGTCATCCATTGTGTAGGTGTCTTCCAAATTGATCAAAAGCTGCATAATAAAATGATTTTCTTAGCTAGACCAATTACTAACCAAATTAAAAATATACACAAATTTAAAATAAAAGATGAGATTTATTACCCCTTGTGAAAATCAAGGAATGTTACTCCATTGACTGAAAATGGTGTCCATAAACTTCAAGACATAATATCCACATTTAACGTTATCGTCTTGAGTTGGACACTAAATCAAAAAAATAAACTCAGTTTGGTTAAATCTTAAATCTATATAAGATAAATTTTATATATGTAGAATTTAAAACAAATTGGAGCTAAGATGTCTTACTTTTAGTAATCGCCAATCAATTAATTGTTCTACCTCTTTACTTTTCCCTTTAGGGGGAAAAGGTCAATTGGTGTACTTCCATATACTCCAAACCCTAAAACAAAAACAAAAACAAAAAACACATATAAATAATATATTACTTTATCAAAAAAAAAAATATTCATAATTTAATATAAAATACTTACGATTTGAATACTCTTTGGTTTTCTTTTTGCGGTGGATTATTCTATGGATCCATGTAGTAGGCACGATCATATTGTGGGAAAAATAATATCATGACCCAATGATTCCTATATAAGATATATATAATTAAAAGGTTAGTGTTTATCAATAAACATTTTTTTATAATAGTTATTACAATAAATTAGCCAAAATATATTTTCCCAACATCAATTGGAGCTAAGATGTAACTGTTGTTGGTTTGGGAGATAATCTCTCTAAACCACACATCACAATATTGCATCTTATACTCTAGTTTAACCAACGATGCAATATGAATCGGGCAAAAAAACTTAATCTTCGGATTGGGATATTGCTCCGAAAGGTACCTACATGCAAAAATAAACCAATCAACAACTTGTGCAAATAATAATTATAAAACTTAAACCTAACTACACTTACTTCATGTAGACAGCAATACAGTTTGCACTAATCTCCTGTATAGTGGCAAACTACATGATGTCGTAGGCATTGATGATGCAATCCATCTCTTGACCCAAAAACTCACTTGACAACTAGAATCTAAATAAACCAGTGTCACCCTTAACTTTCTTTGCCATTTTATATAATACGATTAGATTCCTCGATGTTTTAGACTCCTTCATCTGATGGGCCCCAGAAGTAGCGGATTAAGCCGGTGACTTCGTATTGGGAGATGGATTGTTTTTGTGGCAAGACTCCTACAAAAAAAATAAACATTAAAGGGGTTACACATACTAATTTGAGAAGTACAAATATCATATCATATTCAAATAACTAAATCAAATAAGTTACCAAGGCATTAACAAGAACTAGTAGGAACTCTGGCCAAAGGAAAAAAGTCCCAACCACATCACTAGTGGTGTTTATCTCATCGTTTATAGGGTATAACAATGCGGTAACCACCAAGCAAGTTTGGACCAATACCCTAGCATTACCATGTCCAACTAGTCGGCCATGAACATAAGATTCATAACCTCCTAGTTGGGGTTGGGTCAAGCCAACAACCACTTTGTGATCTTTGTCCCAAACACAAAGATACACCTCCTCCTGCAAACACAATCTTATATTAGTAATTAAATTGATAAAATAAGCATTACTTAAGGCTAAATAATAGAAATTTACATGTCTGCCCATAGGTGGAGTTACAATGAACTCCTCATGCTCATCTACCCCACATGAAGTTTGGGCACGTCCCTCGCAGCTGCCCCTAGCACTGCCACCCGTATCCTTTCGGAGCATTTGCTCCTGAAGGGAGTCACAATATTGCTTTAGAGCAATCATCTCCTCTTGCATCTGATCAAGCTTGGTCTTCACTTGTGTTGCAAAGCCTTTGTGTTGGGATGTACCACTCCATGTGTTGGTCCATCTGTAATGCTTACCCATACCCCTAACTTGACCAAGGTGTTCCTTGTTGGGTAAAGCCATCCCGAGTATGTCACTAGGAGGATGTAGAGTAAGCTCACCCAAAGATGCTCTTTGAGTAAGCGATTCGTACAAAATCCAATCACAATTAACATAATTTGCTAAAAACAAAAAACACATCAAATGATACAAACGAAATTTGAGAAACTTACGATAACTTCGCTCACTCATTATGTCGCCTTATCGGGATAGTTTCCTTGCTTATCCCTGTTAGAATACAACCACGACTGTGATCGGTTGTTATTCTCTCTATATTATGAGATCTACAAGTACATTAAATTAATTAGTATGAAAAATAATACGGTTAATGGTCTAAAATTGAAATATACAGGAATACACCTTTATTACTGCATCCTCTATGCCGATATAACTAGCCTGTCCTATGTGATGAGGATGTTGATTCTCCTTCTAGTTTTTGATATTTCTCCTCCTCATCTTCATAGCCTCATCAGATGTCCTTCACTCGACAAAAGCAGCCCACTCTTCCTTAGTGATGACATCATCATACTTCTCAGGTGGATGATCGATTGAGTTTTCCCCAAATATGTGATCATTGGCCATCCGACGTTTCCACTGGCCCCAATATTTGCACGCATCCGCTAGTATCGCCTTTCTATGGTGCATGTTATTGTCTAGGTCAAAATGGCTCTACAAATACAATAAAATAAAATGCTAGATTTCTAATATATTAAAAAGTTAATAGGACATTTATATTCAATTCGAAAACACACATAACTTACATTTTAATCGTACCATATTCTGTTTTTGACCTCTAGGGGAACTTGGGGCCAAAACTTGTGAGCTATACTCACATACGAACGTACATATACACCTACACGTAATGAATCATCATTAATTATTATACGTTGTAAGTTAATAAAAAAAATAGAAAACATATATAGCAGTTTGAATTTAATCATCGTACCTACGTAACTAACGAATTGCGCTCTATTCGGTCCAATTGGGGACCCATGCTCGTTGAACTCTATTTCTAAGTGATTTTGATGACTAAGTTTTGTCAACCTAGTCATCTTTGTCGCACCGCATGTTCCTTTCTTTCCTTCTCCAGTGATATCTGAAAGAATATATATATATATATATATATATGAAATTAGTAAGTTGTACATTCAAATTTTCAAAAATAACCCTAAAAAATGATTTTTCTTCCAATAAATTCCACAAAATTAATCACTCCACAAGATTACCCAAAAAATATTTAATGATAACTAATTAACAATAAGGGCAATCAATCACAAATTTAGCAAGAATTTGAAGATTTCATACAAAAAAAAACCCTAATTTCACAAATTTTAATCAATTACGCACAAAACTCAAAATTGTTTAAATCAAATCCATATAAATGATTACCCATAACATTTCAAGCAATAATCTAACTAGGAAATAGCATTTCGTCAATAATTTCATATCAAAACTCAACAAATCTCAAAACATAAAAAATACTTCAGCATTTAATTCATATAAACATGGAAATCACAAGATCATTTTCGTTCAATACGGAAAACTTATAACAGTTTCAGATTTCAACTTATTCAGAATAGAAAAATTAGTTCTCAGATACACTAAAATGTGTTCATCACTAAACTCTGAAACTTAGCACAGAATTCCACATGATTGCAACACCT
>WUAT03087324.1:0-13076 GCA_010015005.3 Ulmus americana | reverse complement strand
CCAAATAAATCCCCAAAAAATTCAAAAACGGGCAACAGAGGATCTCAACCAAACCGGGCAACAAAGAGCAAGATCGATACCATAAAGAACACAAACTAAAAATGGAACAACAACAGGTAAATCAGCGCAGAGCACAGGGGTGGTCAAATCCACCAAACAAACCCAAAATCACAGGCAAATAGGAGCAAATCGAGACAGTGGTAAGGGAGAACATGGCCAGAAATCACTCACCCAACAACAAATTGACGAGATGGTTCCCTGATCGGAGAGAGCAAAGGCAAAATCATAGGGAAATAGGACCAAATCGGGACACTGCTAAGTGAGAGCAAGGCTAGAAATCACTCACCCAACAACAAATTGGTGATGTGCTTCACCGATCGGAGGCCACCACACAAAAAACCCCCCGATTCCAACTCGGAATCAAGCAAACAATCTCGAATCTGCTCGTGGAATGGGTGGGATCGTAGAGCACAAGGATGGCCAAGGAAAGCTAATGTGTGCCGTTAATGGGATGGGAACCCAACCATATAAACAAAAATACTGGATAGAATTTGTAACAACAACCGATTCGGAGAATAATGGAAGAAAACCAACAAATCGAGTTTTCAATTCCCGGTTTCCATAGACAAAAAAAAAAAAAAACCAAGGAACAAAAAATGGTTTTTGGAAACTAGAGAAACCAAACTCCCAAAAGAACAAGTTTTTCTCGGGTTGGGTTTTTGAAAACCCGAAAAATCACAGAAAAACCAAACCCGAACGAGCCCATTGATATTTTGGTATGGATTTAAAAAATATTAATTTTTTCTTTTATTTTTTATTATTTTTGGGATGTCATTAAACAACAAGAAAAGGGAGATAGGCCTACATAGGGTCCATCCAAGCTATTCATAAATCTGAAACAACTTTATTGTGTTGTGTGTTTATTGTATTTCTTCTTCATACTATATAATATATTGTGATTTTAATTTCTTCATTAAAAAATTATTTTGAATATTATATGTATCCTTATCACACTATATTTTAAGTAGTTCGCTTATTTTAGTTACTAATAACCTAGTTAATTTATTTTCAAAAGTGTTTAATTTATTTATTATTACGTACTCAAGTTAAATCTAAAGTTTTACAATAAATTTCCCAAAAAAATGTAAATATCCATCACTTTTTAATTTTTTTTCCAGAAATATCCACCGAAATTTCCATAAAATATAAACCCTGATATATCCCACGATACTGATATTTTCATCCTTGTTGGGCACCAAAAAACCCCAACCTTCACAGCTTTAATGGAGGCAGCCGCTACACATACTTTGACCGAAGAGAGAATGAGCATGTTCCCCAAAACCGAACAGAAAGCTAGTCATGCACCCCAATCTTCCCATCACAATCGACGGCACCATGAAAATCATTCGGACCGCTCCCATAGGTCGAGCGAGTCATCTGGGCAGATTCATGTGCACCCGAAAGGGAACAGTAACCGGTTAGTCTAGTTCGGTTTGAGAAGGTCAGCACTAAGAAAGTTTGAGAATCAGGGAAACCTTTGTCCTTGGTCAAAGTATTCTGATTATACCTTGCTAGTACATAATCTGGAGCATATTTATCATGGAGATAATCAAAATAAAATTCCACCTCGACCACTTAAAAATCCAAGCAAAAACATGGATCAGTTTTGCTACTATCACAATAGTCCCGGACATTGGACTTCGGCCTATTATGTTCTAAGAGACGCAGTAGAGCAGCTTGTCTGGGAGGGAGGCTTGAGCAATTTGTTGACCAAACCAAGGAGAGAAGAACTCCAGAACAAGCCGTTCAAAATGTGCCAAATCGACCCCCAGCTGCTTGCCTAATAACTAGCTGCGCCAGAATCCAACTACGAATACCATCCATCAAGATCAACCGGGTAATGGTCTCCCAAACATATATGTCATATTCGGGGGAGACAAACTTGGGTGGACGCCTTTATAGAGAAAGCCCTAAAATATTGGATCATACCGGTATCCAACTATCATGCAAGTCAATTTGGCTGAGGTGGTGAAAGCTTACCCGGACAGTACCCCGATCCCAATTATGTTCACTGAAGATGAAGCTAAAAGGTTTTCGCAACCACACTTTGATGCATTGGTAGTGGACTTGGAAATCGAGAGGTACTAGGTAATGAGAAATTTTATTGATGGAGGGAGTTCGACGGATATTATCTTTACACGTGTGTTCTTATAGTTGAATATATTGGATAAAACTCTAAGGCCAGTGGCAAATCCACTTCGGGGTTTTACTGGGAATGAAGTAATTATGTTGGGTCAGATTTCTTTAAAAGTGACATTCGAGATTGCCCCATGCATGGCTTTGATCGATGTGCACTTCTTAGTGGTGGATAGCCCATCAGTTTATAACACGATATTTGGTCAGGTAACTTTGCACTCTATTTGGGTATGTTATTGAAATTCCCTACAATCAAAATGGGATTTGAGTAGTTGATGGAACTCAGACTCTTAGCAGATAAACATATCAGGGGGCTACTTCGATTCAATCCAAACAGCATCCTATAGCCCTGATTACTTACAAAGTTGTGTTGGATACCCAATTCGAACAAGAGGCAATGGACGACTGGATGGAAGTAGGAGCTATGGATTATGGGTACTTGACTGAAACAATCCAATTAGGAAGTTTAGATCCGAGGGATGAGTTATTTGAGCAAAGAGGATCCCCTATGGAAGAACTAGAAGAGATTCTTTTTAGTCTGGATGAACCCGGGAAGTTTTTCAAAATTGGAAAACTCATGTGTGAGCCTCTTCAGACTAAGTTAATTAAATTTATTCGGGCCCACAAATGTGACTTTTCTTAGACTCACCATGACATTCTGGGAATTAATCCATCAATTATGGTTTACAAGCTCAACATAGACCAGAAAGCCAAACCGGTTAAATAGAAGAAAAGATCATTTAACTCGGAGAGATATGCTATGATTAATACCGAAGTGGATAAACTGATTGAAGCAGGATCAATTCGAGAGGCTCATTATCCCGAATGGATAGCGAATGTAGTGCTTGTGAAGAAGGCAAGTGGGAAATGGATGGTGTGTACGGATTTTATAGATCTTAATCGTGCATGCCCCAAATATAGTTTTAATTACCCCGAATAGACCAATTGGTGGATGCAACTGTGGGAAATCAACTGTTGAGTTTTATGGATGTGTATTTGGGGTATAACCAGATAAATATGGCCTCTGAAAATGAAGAAAAGACGATATTCATCATGAATCAGGGTTTGTATTGTTACAAGGTGATACCATTCATTCTGAAAAATGCCAGAGCCACTTACAAGCATTTGTTAAACAAGATGTTCATCGAATTATCAAAAAAGTCCATGGAAGTGTATGTGGATGACATGTTAGTCAAATTGCTTCGGCTGAACAACATATCTAGCATCTCGAGCAAATGTTTCAAGTGCTGAGTAAGTATCAGATATGGCTCAACCCCACTAAGTATGCATTCGGGGTGGCGTTTGTTAAGTTTTTGGGTTTTATGATTCACAACCGTGGAATTGAGGCCAATCTGGAAAAGATCCAAGCTTTGTAGAAATGAAGTCCTTGGCCAAGGTAAAAGATGTCCAATGCTTAACCGGGCGTATTGTGGCTTTAAATCGATTCATTGCTCGGGCAAAGAGACAAAAGTTTGCCATTCTTTAAGGCACTTATAAAGGGAGCCAAATTTGCTTGGACGGATGACTGTGAGTGCTCCTTTTAGGAGTTAAAAGTCTATTTAGGAAAAGCTCCAATCTTATCCAAGCCGAATACAGGGGAAACTTTGAGCCTTTACCTGGCAATATCAAAAGCAATGGTTAGTGCTGTTATAATCTAACTAGAAGCCAATGTGGAGCTACCAGTTTTCTACATCAGTTGAGTGTTACTCGATCTAGAGACAAGATATTTGGATACTAAGAAAATAGTACTGGCATTAGTGGTTGCAACCCGAAAGCTTCGTATTTACTTCTAAGCTCACTCAATTCTCGTTTATACCAAAGCCCTGCTGCAACAGATACTACAAAATCCTGAGTATTCGGGAAAACAGGCTAAATGGGGATTGAGTTAAGTGAGTTTGATATAGAATACAAGCCCCGAACAACAATCAAAGGGTAGGCCATCACTGACTTCATTTTGGAGTTCACTAGCTCGGACTCTGTTCTAAGCAAGGAAAACCCAAATGAGACAGAATGAAATGTGCCAACTTGGAATTTATTCGTAGATGGATCCACAAACCGGGAAGAATTCGAGATTGGGATTGTCCTTGAAAGCCCAACCCATGAAAGAATCTTGAAGGCTTTTAAATTGGACTTCCAAGTTTCGAATAATGAAGCTAAATATGAAGCCTTGCTGATCGGACTTCGGATGGCCAAGGATTTGGATGTCAAGTCCATTCAGGTGTTTTGCGATTCTAAGTTGGTGTCTTCCTAGATAAATGCCGAATTTAAAGTTAGAGAGCCAATAATGGTTTCATACATGCAGTCGGTGAAGGATCTAGTTTCCCGTTTTGACTCATTTGAGATTACCCACATTCCCCGAGCAGCCAATTCGGAGGCAGAGATGCTTGCCCGAATAGGCTCCAGGATAGATGGAGATTCAGCCTATCCGGTTGAGAAATTACAGTATTCTTCAATTGATGGGTCGTTGGTCAACGCCATTGATGAAGACGAGACTTGGATGACCCCGATCATCAAGTAGATAACATATAAGGTTAAAGCCCATGCACTGAAAAGAAAAGTCATTCACTATGCCTACAAATTCATGCATTTGTATAAAAGAGGGTATTCTACCTCGCTTCTTAAGTGTGTAATGCTCGAATGAGGTATATACGTTATGTAAGAAGTTCATGAGTGTGTATGTAGAAATCAGTCGGATCCGCGATTGTTATTACATACAGTTGTTCAATAGGGGTACTATTGGCTGAAAATGGTCAAAGATGCAGAGGATTATGTTCGGAGGTGTGATGCATGCCAGCACTTTTCCCTGAGAACCCATCAGCCAGATGAGATGCTCACTTCAGTTCTAAGCCCCTGGCCTTTCGTAAAATGGGGAATTGATCTAGTCAGACCATTAGCACAAGGCAAATACTGAATGAAATTTTCCATTGTGGCAATTGATTATATAACACCCCGAGAATTCACGTCATAAGTTTCTGTAACTAAACAAATATTAAGTGCATATTAAATGAAATAAGGTTATGCACTTAAATTAAAGTAATTTTATGAATTAAGTGAAGGGTTGATTTCATTTATTAAATTAATTCAATTACATTGAATTAAATGAAATATCAATTACATGAATTTTAAAGGATGGATTTAAGAATTTGAAAGAAATGACAATTAAGAGGGATTGATGAAATTAAATCAAGGAATTTAAGGATTTGTATCAAAAAGAAAGGATTTGAGAAATTATGATAAGAGAAAAGAGAATTTAAATGAAAAAGGAGTTAAAAGAATAAAATAAAATGAAGGGGGAAATTTTTGGTAGTCATGGCCAGGTCAAAAACCAGGGATTCCAGTTGAGCCTTCCGTCTAAGACAGGAACCAAAGCCCTTGGCCAGGCCAGTTCCGCACCAAGCCTTACATGTTCCACATCAAGCACCCCCTTCTGAACCATATCACCCCGCAAGCACGCGTACAGAAGCATTCATGAACATATGTTTCAAGTGTTCCTTCCGGAACATATGTTTCAACCGTTCCTTTTGGAAAAGTGTTCCTTCTGGAACATGTATTTCAAATGTTCGTTCCGAAAAAGTGTTCATTCCAGAATATGTGTTTCAAGTATTCTTTTCGGAAAAGTGTTACTTCTGGAACATGTGTTTCAAGTATTCCTTCCGAAACATGTATTTTAAATGTTTCTTTCAGCATTTTACTACCTTTCGGATTTTCTAAACCTTCCTTCTAAAACAAACTAAAAAGCCTTACATACATCTTCCTTCCGGAACAAACTGAAAAGCCTTATGCACATCTTCCTTCTGGAACAAATAAAGCCCCTAAACTTTCAATTTCGGAACATGTCTGAGACCTTTCAGAAATTCTAGTATTTCCAAAATGAAGAATCTGCCCGGAAACTTTTATTTGATAGCTTCCTTCTGGGACAAAACAAATGCCTCCAAATAAGTACCCCTCCGAAAAATTGATTTCCATCTAAAAACCAAGTAAAGCTTCCTACCAAGCTTTGTTTAAGATAAGTCATGAAAATCCAAGTCTTATTCTAAAATAAGAAGCTTCCATATGAATATCTTATTACTCATTCCAATATATATGGAGCTTATGAACCAATAAAAAGATTATGGAAATCTAGATGTCTTATGCTAAAGCCACGACTGACTCACTCTCTACGTAGGTGTCAGGACTTGGATTTATATCTAAGTGCATGATTAATAGCTTGAAAACTTTCCCACTGAAACCCTTGTCAGTTAAGTAAGTATATATAGTGGGAGGGACCTTATCAAATCGAGGTTTGGAATGCTAAAGAACGAGACTCTTGTTACACTCTTTTCCTTCCTGACCATGAAGAACCACAAGAACAAGGGGAAGTTCTTACCCCTTTTCAACCCCATTCAACTTGAGTGTTGAATTTAATCTTCATTCTTGGATTAGGTAATGCTCTCCAATTTTAATCCCTTTTAATTGTTGGATTTCTGAATTGAAATTGATGATGTTCTTGATGAACATGAAAGGGTATTTTCAAGGAGCTAACCGATTGGAAGCTTGCAAGTTTCATCAACCCTTCTATCCAATCCTCTAGGTAAAACCCTGATTTAATTTCAAGAAATTCTTGCTGCATGTCTGAATGTGTTATACCGATTAAGTTTGCATGAAAGAATTGTTTAAGTAGAGATTGAATTGTTAAGATATGTTAGTCCCGAATATGGAACATAAATTAAGCTTAAATGTTTTTAATTGATTATAGAACCTACAGAAATATAATTTGCATATTTGATAGCTTTTTGAAAATATATGGATGTCTATTTTTATGTGTCAAAATATGAGATTTTTCCTTTCTTTAAATTTTAATTTATAAGGCCATGAAGACTGATTGCTCAAATAAAACCAATTTCTGAGTAATGAATTTGGTAAATTTATTTAAGTGTCTTAAAGTCATCAAAATGGATGCTTTCTTTTCATGCAATCCCTTAAGATTTTGTATTAAGCATTGAAATTTAATTTGGGCATGTTTGATGAATATTTTAGAAGGTTTCAGCACAAAATTGTTAAACTCCTGAAAAGGCTCAAACCAAGATATCCTGTTTTTGGTCTCTCTATTTCAGTCCTGTTTTTCAAGCTATAAAATGATTTTAAATTTGATATTTTTACATGATTTAATTTAAGGAGTTAAATAAGTTTTCCAATTTTTTTCAATCCGAAATGTTTTAAAATTTACAAAAAAGGACTGCAAAACTGCCCAATTCACCAAAAAATGATTTAAATGATAACTGTTATTTTAAAGGATGAAATTATGTTTTCAAGGGATTGAAATGTAATATTCTAAGTATTTTGTATTAAATGCTGTAAAGTCAAGTTTTAAGCAAATAGAAAACCTTTAATGAATATTTGGTTTTCATAATGTTATACCAATTCAGTTTTATAACAAAGTTATTTAAGTAACGGTCCTATAATTGTTAAGTAACAACCATTTTGGTCATTGATTGTATTGTATAGAAATCATTTCCGGAAACTGGTAAACTGATTTCGTTACTGTACTTTAATAGGTTTAAGTTGCATTCGGTATAAAGAAAGCAGAGATTTAGAATTGGAGTGCAGCAAAAAGGTAAATACAGACTTCACCAATAGCATGGAACGAAAATGATTTTATAAAATGTGCAGTATGATGATAAACTGTCTTTGTTAAGTGCTATGATGCTTAAGTGTTTAAGTTAATGTGAAATTGTTACATGCTGTTGTTTACATGCTCAAGCTGTTAAGTGTTTAAAGAATGTTATGATGCTTAAGTTGCTAATTGTTAAGAACTCACGTATGCTTAAGAAATTGTAATTAAGAAACTATATGTTAAGAACTGTAATTAAGTATTCAAGATTTAAGAGTATCGTACCCACCCTCTCTTTAAGAGGATTATTCAAGCTCAAGTGCTCAATATATTTTACTCAAGCTCAAGTGTATAAGTTATTAAGCTCAAGAGGTATGTACACTGGGCCTAAAATAATAAAGATTGATAATGTACTCAAGATAATCAAGAATAAAGAAGTTATAGCATAATACACCCCTACTTGTTAGTATTGTGTCATTTAAGTTATGATGATATGAATGCATGTATTTGGTGTATGGTAAGTACATTGCACATATTTGTGAGAAACAAGTTTGTACTTACTAGGCTTTCTTGCTCACAACTTACATTCGTGTTGTGAGAAATGATGTTGCTGGATTATCAAACATGCTAGGCAGGAGTTGGATTCGAAGGTGGGTTATGGAAGAAATCACTACGCCTTATATTTTCACACCGTGATTTCAAGTTATGTTATTAAAGTTCAAGCAAAAGTGGTTTGTAATATTATTAGTCTAATGAACATTTTTTCATTAGCATTTTATTAATGTTTTCATTTGCATGCTTTTCCACAAATGCACTTTAAAGTAAAAGGTTTTGGTGGCGATCGAGTTTTATGAGAAAGTGGATCCTACACTAATCGACCATAGTATTTTCTCAAACCACTATAAGTATTCTAAGTGTTTGAAAGTATTTCAAAAAAAAAAAACTCTGATTTTTGTTTAATTGCGTTTTAAGAAATGCCGGTAAAACCCAGGCACCATAGATTATTATACGAAGTGGGTTAAAGCCAAACTGTTGTTTGAAATTAGGAAGCCCAGACGACAAAATTTGTGTGAAAAAACATTGTCTGCTAGTTTGGAATTCCATACTCATTGGTTTCGGATAATGGTATATAGTTCGATTCAGCTAGGTTACTCAAGCTTTGTTCAGAATTGGGGATTTTGAAGCACTTTTCCAACGTTGCTCATCCCCAATCAAATGGACAAGTAGAAGCGGTAAACAAAACTATAAAGAAGAATCTTGAATGAAATTTGGAAGAAGCTAGAAATGCTTGGGTTGAAGAATTACCTTGAGTATTGTAGGCATACCGAACAACAAGTCGAACATCCAAAGTCGAATCACCATTTTCCATGACTTACGAGACTGAAATTGTAGTTCTAGCTGAGATTGGAGAACCATCATTCTGAACAACGTGCTTTGATTCTTTACTCAATGATCAAGGTTTAGCTTTGAATCTAGATTTAATTGAGATACAAAGGGATAAAGCGCAGCTCTAAATGATGGCCAACCAACATGTTGCTGCCCAGTCTTACAACCCAAGAGTGAAGGTTCGACGTTTCGTATATGGAGACCTAGTGCTTAAGAAAGTCATGCAAAAGCAAGGTGTGTTTTTCCCAAACTAGGAGGGGCCTTACCAAGTAACAGAGCCTGTTATGTCTGGGTTATGTAAACTAAAAGAGCTTGATGGTACCCCATTATCACATTTATGGAATGCTGATAACCTAAGGAAGTACTATCACTAAGCCTCCTGTAGTAAATCTTTTGATATCTATAAATGAATGATGCATTTTGATTAAGTGTGTGAATGTTATAGTCTATTCGAATAATTGTCTTTACTTTATTAAATTATTCTTCCAAAATTCATCAAAGTGGGAAGGAATAAGTATCCGAACAGATTTGGCATGCAAATTTAATATTTGATGAAGTATCCGAACATATTTGGCATGCATATTTAATATTTTATGTTTTGCTTGGCATGTTATTTAGTATTTAGTCTATCAGCATAAATTTCACATGCCAAATTGGTATGTTATTTGTATAAACAAGATTTATTGACATAATGTTCGGAATTCATCATTTTAATTTGTTAATATGAGTTATATAGGAAAAATCATGTTCGGAGTAAGATCATAAATATGTGTTAAAACACTTAGTTATTTTTCATTATATGTCTGATCTTATTATCTAGGAAAGATGTCATCAGTATGTGATATTTATTGGATAGGTGTTGTAATGAATTTTGCTTGGGTTTATTTAAAGAACGAACCATGAGTTCAGATGAAAGAAGAAATTAAAATCAGAGATTGAGGAGAAATTCCCAATCAGATATGAGTTCATGAATTAATATGTTCTAGAGGATAAGTGGGAAACTTACCTGGAACAAGGTTCGGTTAAGAGAAGTGAAAGAACTCCCAAATAAGATAAGTTCTTGAGACTAAGTTAAGCTAGTTCGAGACATTAACTGTCTTGGTTTGTTCAAAATCTATTTATTATTTGTGAGGAATAATATTTAAAGATAGTAACAAGTATATAATAATGACAGGAAAATAAAGGAAACTCATAAGAAGTTATCCGAATATAGAAATAAATTTGAAAGAAAGGATTTTATATAAAACTCAAAAAAACTGAGTATCCAAAGTCTTACAAATGAAAAGTAAAATATATACAATTGAATAAAAAAAATTAGAAAGGCTTTAAGGCTTCTTCTTTGATTTAGACATATGCTTTCGGACAATGTCCTTGATCTTCCTAGGTTGAAGAAAGTATTCAGGAATGGGTGTTTGAACATTGCTCAAGACTTTGAACTTGGTCCAGTTTATACGGTCCCAACCTTCAAAAGTTTCCACATGTCTCTGGGCAAGCATCAGTCCGAATTTAAATGAAGCAACCTTATCACCCTCAATCTGCCGGATAGCATCAGTAAGTTGTTGGTTTTCCACTTCCTTCTCCTGAAGAGCCTTTTGAGTCAAGGACAATTCATGCCCCAATGTCTTGTTTGTAGTATCCAACTTATTATTGGAATAAGCCATGTCATCCTTCTCTTTAGTCAAGGTTTCCACTTGACGATCTGACTCTTTAAGGTCTCTTCAGGTGATTTGTGACACCTTCACATCTTCTTCCTTGTCTGCTTCGACGATGGCCATTTGGGTTTCTAAGGAAGGAATATGGACCTCAAAATTGGCTCTTTCTTCAGGAGAAAGGCTTTCCGCCTGTTTTACCTTGTCCTCTAGCTGTTGAATTCGAAGGTGCATCTTCTCAACGTTTGTACACTAATGGGAAAAACCACCCCCAAACCTCTGGATATGAATTCGCATATCTCGGGTGATTGCATAGAAAGCCTGGAAAAGAGACAAAAGGATAAGTATATTAAATTGGAAAAAAGGATAAATTAAAACTTCTTATTTGGGATTACCTCGAACGTCTTCACCAGGGCATAGCCCAGAAGTATATACGGTTCAGACTCCTCGACCCTCTTAATACAATCATGGTTCAGGCTAACTCTAAGCATAGACATGAATGAGTTCTCCACCCATCAAAAGTATGATAGGAAGATGTAATTAGAAGTCAAGGTAGTCTAAACGGGCCGGGGGTTTGGAGGTAGTTGAGATGAAGAAGATGCTTAATTCGTCCTAGCACCTTACCTGGATGTAGAAGCACTTAGTGTCAGGGGAGGAGGAGTGGAAGTAGTCTCGAACGTGCCTGAAGTCTTGGCCGAAGGAGTAGGTTCGTTTTGTTCGGGAAGAACCAGGTTGGCTGCAATTTCTTCCTCCTCTTGATCATCATCCTCAAAGATGCTTTCCAGCCTAGTAGGCCTGATGATTTTGAGACCCCTCTCGGAGAAAACCTGTTGAAGTTCTTCCATGGGGTTGCTAGTTGGTCTTTTCCCCGTCTTTAGGGGGGAAATCTTGAATCCAAGTCAATGACTTGGTCGGGGGATGAGGTAGGACCAGACACAGGGCCGGTGGTTTGTATAATATTCTGCCTGGTAGTTTACCCGATGGGGCCTTGTTCAGTATGAGGTGCAGAAGGAATTGGGGCTGAAGTCTGGGCTAGATAGGTGGAAAGGGGATTGGACTCAAAAGGCTCTTCCGGCTGGGAAGACTAGCGTGAAGATTGCTTCTCAAGACCTTTCTGGGAAGATGCTCTTTTTATTCTCATCTCCTTATCCTTAACCATTTGAGAGCTTTCTGAAAAAGAAGAAAACAAAAAAAGAGTTAAAATTGAAACAATGATTATAATCTTATCTGGTGGATACAAAAATAATGAGACTACCTTTAGCTCTAGATTTCCTCTTTGGAATCTCGAGCCTTTGTAAGTCATCCAGGCCGGGCATGGTCATAGCCACAGTGTCCCTGGGAATAATGTCGCAGACCAAGCAAAGGGATTTGTAGATTCCTTGTTTTATCCCTTTATTTCTTTTGTTGACTGCTGCCAGGTCTTTGGTTCCTTCTTCCCGATTGGGAATGTAATTTGTCTTCTCAAACTGTTTGAAGTCTTCCATCTTTAGGAATCAGCACCAGGCTAGAGAATCCAAAGACATTAGGACCTTGCAATTTCTTTTGATAATGGGAAGGGTGGCAATGTGCTGTAGTTCCTGAATAAGAATAGGGTCAAAATTCTCCATGATCGGTTTGCTCTAGCCAGGAACAGTGGCAAAACCCACATAAGGTAGTTCAGACTCATCAACACCTTCCTGAGCCCATTGGCCTTCCAAAACCACCAACTCCTCTTTTTAGTCCTTGTTCAATTTGGAACAATCAACAATTATGTTAGATTGTACCCAAGTAGAGAATGAATAGACTCCGGACGAACCATGGCTTTCCTTTAGCTGAAACAACATCATGAACCAATCTCCATTGTTGTCCCAGAGCCCTTGGAGCCTAAACAATACCAAGGTGCTTACCATGATTCAGAGAGCATTCGGGTGGAGTTGCCTGGGGGAGATGTTTAAATCATGAAAAATTCTACATAACTCCCGAGGAAAAGGGATAGGAACTCTGGCCCTAAGCACTGAGGTAGGGAGGACTATACAATCTTCAGGGGGGTTGGAGGGGTAGAAATTTACCAACTCCCGAATATGGTAAGTAGATAGGAGAGGGCCTTAATTTTCTTGGCCAAAAAAGTTCGGGTTTGGACCAAGTGTAAAGACCACACGAGGTATTCTTCTTCCAATTCTTCCTCTTCATGTTCTTCAAGGATTAAAATATCGCAAGTATGATTTTACGGAATATTAACGAAAATATCGATATCGCAAAAAATTGAAAAAATGATG
>WUAT03087104.1:0-13078 GCA_010015005.3 Ulmus americana | reverse complement strand
TTCGAGGGATCTACCAACCCTCTGGATGCTGAAGAATGGTTATCTTCAATGGAAACCATTCTTGACTTCATGGAGCTGAATGACAGAGAAAGAATCATCTGTGCAATATATATGCTTAAAAGAGTCATCACTGTAAGCCAAGTTCTACTTGCGAGTTTCTTAGCATCATCTACACAGGAACACACCACTCCATATCCTTCAACAAAACCAATCTGCACACAGATGAAGAAAAGTCATCTATACAAAAGTGATTCTCAAAATCATAATGCTAATCTAAATCGATTCATTTAAAACAAAAATTCAAGAAACTGAGAGAGTACGGTATTAACCTTCTTATTCGGCATTATGGGATTGGTCGTGCTCAATGAAATCTAGAGCATCTTCTTTGGAGACGACATTGACTCGGCTCACCCTGTTTTTATGTGTCACTCCGTAGATCTTGTCAGCAACTTTCACAAGCTCTTGACGGAAAGTTGTGGTTATAAATTGGGTGTTCGCCATATCTGCCAGCCTACGAATCATGTCTGCAAATGTAGTAGTTAGGAAAATTTGGACCAAAAATGAGAGAGTTACAAAGAAATGGCCATCTCATATAGCGAAAACGACAGTACAAAAATAGATTGAAACCAGCCCAGAAAGTTTCAGGGGCCGAGCACCAACTGTCATGAGGTGTTTTATGTAACTTGTTAGCTACTGGATAACAATTATTTAGAGAGGAAGCATAAATTCAACCACAGTGCAAAGGCGAGTACAGGGCAGAACACCATTGGCTCGATGGTCCATGAAGTGGGACCATTTTGCCCCTCTGCTCCCTCAAGTAAAAAATGGCTCATTTGTAGTCCTCAGAATCACTCACTTTCCCACTACTCATTTCTTTTGTATCATTGATGAGCCATTTTTCACTTCAGGGATCAGAATGGAAAATAAGTCTCATTTCAAGGAGAAATTGTATAATTTACCCTATTATTATCCCAGAGAAAAATTACTCAGATGTAAAGAAATGGAAAATATGAAATTTAACAAAAAAGGATACTTCCTACGGCAGTCCTGTACTGAGGATCGAGAGCTGCATCTATCTCATCGAAAAGATAGAAGGGAGCTGGATCACATCGCTGGATGGCAAAGATAAGTGTGAGTGCCACGACAGTTTTCTGGCCTCCAGACAATTGCTTCATGGACTGAGTCTCCCCTTGGCCAGTAAAAGAAACCTGCCCACACAACAAGGCCAATCCATAAATAATTCATTCACACTACTACTTGTACAGAAGAACAAATAATGTTATACATTTGGCTTACACTTTAGCATCTCTCTCTAGTCACACACTACTAATGATGGTTACAATGAACATCTGGAACTTGGGATATGTTTGGTAGAGTAGAAAAGTGGAAGGAAGGGGTAAAAGGAAAATGGAGGTGAAAATAGTGTTTGGTTGTTTGTTTAAAGGGAAAGATGGAAAAGGGGAAAAAAATCCCTGGTATGGGGACAACTATTTTTCTCTCTCCCATTTTGGAGATTAGAGGGGAGAAAATATTGGACAAAACATGCCAGAGTATGGAATTACAGATTACTATTTTACTCCTAGATGCAATTTTCTAGTTTCACGTAAGGGCATAATTGTAAAGGAAGACTCAGTAGGCAACTAGGCATTTTATTTTACCTATATTCTCTATCCTACTGAACACAATAAGAGAAAGGAATTTTCCTTCTTTCCATTTTGTTCACCTTGATTCCTCTCAATTTTCTTTCCGTCCTACCAAACAAAGCCTTAACTAATTAATCTAATTAGATTCCCCAGCTTTTCTTCCCGCATTAGATAATCAAATGGTGAACTAACAAAACCTCCGTTTTTTTAAAGAAATAATACATATTCAAGCAAGTAAATGCTAGGTAAAGAGAATACATGCCTTCACTTTCACACCAATGTATTTCTCCACCCTACCCTCCTTATCTGCTTCACGAGGCACATCCTCATCATTATCATCATCGCCAAGGTCACCATCCTGCAAGTGTTAAACACAAGACCATAGAATATCAAATCAATTTTCTTAAGGAGCAATTTGTAAATATGAAACAACAAACAAGATGATAATCAGACATCAACAAGAAATATGGTAACAAACCTTTTTCCTCATCATAACCAGGTGACCATGCCCACCTTGCACAAGTTCAGAGAAAACTTCTCGAAAGTGCCTAGCAACACCTTTGAAAGTACGTTCTATTGATTCATCCTTTCTCTGATCTAAAACCGATATAAGTTCTCTAATTTTCTGTAACATTTAAAGGAAATAACATAAGGAAACCCATATCCTTCAAGCATGACAGAAAACAGAAGGGGTTTTAGTTGCGTAATAATACCTCGTCACCTGCATCAAGTTCAGCTTGCCTCTTCTGGAGTTCTTCTCGCTGCTCTGTGAAGTTTACATACTGATCAAGTGCTTTCTTGTTGACATGGCTGAACTGTTGCAGTTGCTCGTTACATCTATGCAGCATTTTGTGAAGCTCTTTGACGCTCCTCCGCTTATAACTACCATTTAAAACATAAGCAGGAAAATCACGACAAATTATGCATATATGCAAATTTTAACAGAATCTATTGAAGGACACAGTTCATTATTTACAAGACAACAAAGTTAAAAAGTCAAGAAAGAAGTAAATACGTGTCAAACGCATCTGATGACAATGGACCCAGTTCCCGGATCTTCTTCGAGTACTCTTCTTGTTTAGCACGAAACATATTTATTTTACTTAATAGTTGTTCCAACTCTTTGGCTTCATCCTGAAGTTGCCTCTCATAGCCATCTTCCAAACCCTGAATGCACAAGAAATCATCTAAGCATCAACGAGAAACATTTATGGTCACCATTCCAACAGCACAAGAGGATCACCTTCAACTTAGCCTTTTCATCTTTAATCTTCTTGAGTTGCTTTGTTCGGTCATTTATACTCTCAGATACTCCTGTAAAGCACAAATTTTGTCAAATACCAGAGGCAAAGAGAAAGACTTCAAAGCTAGAGCATAAGAAGATCAAGGCCCTTACTTTTAAGCTCTTTTGTTGCTGCGTCAACTAATGATTTAGCATCACCAAGTTCTTGCCTCTTAATTTCAACTTCACCATGCATATTCTCAGTTTCTACAGAAGATATTATGCCCTCCAGTTCTTGTTTCCGTCTCTTGAGGTTGGTTGTTAAATTAGTCTCGAGCTCTGCTTTTCTTGTTTCAGTCTATCAGTTGCAGACACGTACGCACGTGAGGAACCATATATTCAAGTAAATTTATCCATAACTACCAACAAGATTAATCTTGCTAACCTCAATACGATCTCCCCTGCACTTAATGAGATCCTGTTTGAGCTCTGTTATTTCAGGATTCAATCTTTGGAGAAGATCTTTTTCCTCTGGTGTTAAGTGGTCAATGAGCTCCGTCCCCATTTCATTTTCTTTCAAGGCCATACTGGCTTTAAGCTGATCAATTTGAGTCCTTACATCTGCAAGGGATTTTTCCTACAATACAAACAAGTGATTAGAGTATTTAAAGCAGAACAGAAATGACAGAATTGGAAATAACTAATGCTTCTCCGGGTAATGAACACAAGGTTATCTAATGCCCAAAATTACCTTATTTGCAAGAGCTTTTGAAATCAATTTTTTCTGCTTGTTAGCATTTGCTATCTCCTGCTTAAGCTGTTCTAATTCTGATTTATCATGAGCTCGTTTAGCATCGATTTTCTGCTGCTCAGTTACAAATTCTGTAATTTTCTGGTCTATCTGTGAGATAAATTTAGAAAAAACAAAGCACAGGAATAAAGATGATAAATCATTAAGAAACAGTGACATATATTGGACAGTTTTAAGGTAGAATTCTTATATATGTGAACTCACAAATTAATGGTCCCACCTTTTTTTTATTTAGCAATACCAAAAACCTCATCCCTTCCCTTCCCACTATTTTTAAGCAATTATGGCTATTGAAACTTAAAGTAAAATAATGCACAGCAACCCACATTTAGAAGAAATCAACAAATAAAAGGAAAAAAAATTAAGGATAAAAACATATGCCGAAAAGGATATCTTGAAGCTTAGATCTGATCTTTTCCAGTTCATCTTCTTTCGTGGTGATAGATTTTGTATTCTCTATGATTAAATTCATGAACTTCAATTTTGACCGTCTATGATCATAAAATCCACCAGTCATGCCACCTTTCTTGCTCACTTGGTCACCTGTTAATGATTTAATTTAATAAAAAAACAAGACACCTTTTTAGAAATAAAGAAAGAAAAAAAAAACAAAGGAAGAAGACATTAAAAGATTTAAAACAGAACAGAAAGTCAACTGCAAAAAAGCTTAGTTATGGCTGATGAAGGTGTTATGGATCAGAACACTCATGCAAAAAACAATACACAGTATGTTCACGCACCTTCCAAAGTTATGCAGTCTAGACCATCATTACGAGCAACCCTGGTCGCAACATCCAAATCCCGACAGATCACTGTTCTTGCAAATACCTATGAAGGAAGGAGAGAATAAATTTATGGAACAATGGTAAAGAGGCCAAATATCTGACCCTTCTAATTAAGGAAAATATTATAGTTCCTATATACAAATAAAACCTTATAAGATTTCACATAAGTTGTACCCATTAATTTCAGTTGTATAACTCCCTATCCAAGCCCAATTGAAAGAGGAACAAAATTCTAGACCAAAAGTTGTGAACATCTTAGTGACTTGATTTTTTATGGAGGATTTCTTGGGATAGGGTAATGCATTTATGCCATTGGCAAAAGCCCACCTCAACAGTTTCTTTGGAAAAGAAAAATAAAGTAGAAAGAGAAAAAGCCATGGCCTAAATACAGAAATTCACAAAACTATTTGCAAACTGGAATATATATATATATTTTTTTTCCTTTTTGCTAAGTTTTTTTTTATTTAAGGTTATACCTAGTCCAAATAGGAGCACACATCTTGCATATGGGGGGGAGGGCGGAGAGGGAGGAAGAGGGATATTGAGAAGAAAAAAAAGAGAGCAAAATGCTTCAGTACTGACAATTTTTGTACAGAGAGAGAGAGAGGGAGGGAGCTTTGCAAGTCTAAATTCATTGGTTCTACATAATTACCAAACTTAGCAACATAATAGTTCACAACACCACAACATAATAAATTAATATAATAAATGTTCCAAACATCACTGATTCTATAAGAACCTGAGTCCAGATAGCTAACCTGTGCAAATGCTGGGGCATAATTTGGAGAAAATTTCAATTTTTTTAATAAAGGTATCACATCAGTACTCTCTGGATAAGTAACATGCGGCCCCTTCACCCTGTTCAGTGGAATGAAAGTAACTCTTCCACCTTTTAATGAATTAAGGTGCCTAATTATCTGGGTCGATATTTCATCATTTTCAACAACCACATGAAATAAGCTGCTCAAAAAGAAGACAAAAGTCAATAAAAGATAAACAGAATAACAAAGATACGGGTTGTTGCTACTTGCTAGCATGAAACCTCTGGATCAATTGTTGTATACCTGTTTCCAGCAGTGACTTCAACAGCGGTAAAGAATCTTTCATCACAACCAAGTAGCTCAATAATTGGTCCAAATACACCAGGAATTTTGTACTCTTTGCAGATCCTCCGAACAGAATTTAGCCCTCTTCTCACGTCCTGATAATATTGCATAAGGAAACGACAAAAAGATCATTGAAAGAAAACAAAATACTGAAACAATTCTCCTAAAGTCTTCAGATGATGATTGGAAGAGGACCAACAGGGGTTTTCATATTCTAATACTCCTTTTCCTTTACTTGTTTTTATGGCCATGTTATCACAACGGCAACAAGACTGGTGAGAATTCATATTTTTAAAATCAAATTCCAGCTTCCTGGGGCAAATCTGGTATTCTCTAGTTTCAAGTCAATTAATTTCCATTGTAAACTTATTGGAATGCAATGAGAATTGATGGAAACAAAGTTTTTGCACAATACTTAAAACAAACCATGATCCATTTTTTTAACCAATCCATTATCTGCGAAGGTACCATGTACAAAGAAAATCACAAATATTTTTAACCATGAAATCAACTCCTGACATACTATTCACTCTGTCAGCCTAGATGGAGTTCAAAACTAGAGGGGAGTACAAATTTTTTATTTATTTTTTCTACAAACAAATGAAAAATTGTTGAAAATAAGGTTCATAACAATCAGCAAAAAGTCCACAAAACAGCCAGGAAATAAATGAAAATAACAAAATTAATACCTAGACTGAATACGAACAACAAAATCCTACAGAATAGTTATGTCCACAAAGTGATTTTCAACTACCACAAAGAGGTCCAATACTTGATTATGCCCACAACGAGGTGCAAAGGGATGCACAAGCTAGAAATTGAAACTGCAAGTGTTTAAAGGCTCAAGTAAAAAGTTTGACTTTCCGTATGGGCAAACAAGAACCACCATTAAGGTTCATCCAGGAACAATTTGACAACAAGCACGCCAGCTATACAGGTAAGGAAGAAGTTACTTACCCCAGGAGTTGCATGATCAAGGCTTTTTTCTGCCTTCTCAACTTCTGTTCGCAGCTTATCAATTTCAGCAGAAAGTTCAGTTTCTTTTCGCCATAAGGACCTTTGGAAATAAACAATTTAATATAATTGTAAAACCATTACTTACACTAATCAATACTTTTGAAGAATGAAAAACGGTCGAAAGAAGAAGACATACTTCCGCTCATCCTGCAACTTGTCTCTCTGTGATTTCTGATAATTGAAACCTTCGCGAGACTGAGAAATGAGAGACTCTAGGTTTGCAATTTCAGTTTTACGACTCTCAATGTGCAAATCCTGCTCTTTCAACTCGGAATTCAGTCGATGAATCTCATCCTCAAGTTTTTTCTCCTGGAACATGCAAAAGTGATGGATGAATGATGCTCAAATATTCAACGCGGGGTACAAAAAAAAGTAGCACATAAGCATAAGCACAAAAACAAGAAGCAAACATCTTTGCTATTTCATCAAGTAAATAACTGAAAAAAGAAATTAGGAAGAGAAATCAAAATCAAGAGGGAAAGGCAATTGAATTATTTGAAAATTAGTTCCTATTAACATTTTTGTATGGAACTTACAAGAGTTCATTAAAACTGTGAAATCAAAACAGAATACATCAGTAAATACAAATATGAGCCTTCCAAATAAACTATGCGGAATAAAAGGAGCAACCGAATGGCCAAATAAGGGGAGTAAAAAATATTTCCAAGAGGATAGATTCCTTTTTATTATTATTTTTAATCATAAAGAACAGAGAGAATGACAACATGTCATCCAAAAAATAACGGAAATAGCCAAAAGCAAAAATAGCCGAATCCATCCCCTTACCACAACCCATTAGAAGAGAAAGCAAGCTACTAAACTCTGCTACTTCCCTATCATGAAGGCACGAAGAAAACAAATGAAAGTGAAAATTACAAGATCCCTTAGAACTGGAATCAACATGATTCAAAATTCAAAGAAGAGAAAACATGCATATCTTACCCTACAAATACAACATATCAAAAGGGAAAGGATACATGGACAACTTATCACCCCTTCACACATCCTCCTAAAATAAAATCTTATTACTGTTCCCTACTGTTGATCCAATGTTACTCAAAAGAAATGAATAAATCCATACATCTTCACAAGCCAATCCAAGACCCTTTAGGAACCGAAAAATGCTTTTGCACAAAGAATATAATAAATGCTAGTCAAGTACCAAATAAGCTATACACATTGCGTATACAAATAACACCTGATACAACATCTGAAGTGATTAATACATCAAGATGAGAAAGCTTACCTGTTCAAGGTTTAAAGAAAGAACTCGTCTAAGCTCATCTATTTCCTTCTGAAGCCATTTGTCACGAGCAGTTTTACTAGAGAACTGGGTTGCGCGACCTTGCTTTTGGTAAAGAATGCTAAGTTGCTTCTCACGCTCCATTATTCTATATGACATCAGAACCATTCATGAGGAAAAATAAAATAGCACTAGTTCTTCATAGGACGATAAACTATATATGTAATGTGGGCACACAAACTTTTGAAAAGGAGTACAGATTACAAGACCAACATCACAAACAGTGAATTCCCACACCATGCTAAAATATATATGGGCCAAATCTTGATATACATCTATAATAGTACATCAATACTACCAAACCAAAGGGCCCAGTAGCAGAGAAGAGGCAAAGACTTAGAACATACGGAAAAAGTAATTATAATAACAGTTTCTAAACTAACTTATTTTGAATGCTAACCTCAAGCTACCATTTTACAGGACTCCTCAATACCAATTGGTTCTTTGTAATTTAATTCCTCTCTTTATAAAATTTCTGATCTAACTAAATTTATTTAAAAAAAACACAAAATTGTATCACCACTAAAGTAATCTTGAAAAAGCAAACAGAACAAAAGGAAAGTCAACAGTTCAAATTATGGGACAAAATGAAGTACAAAACATTTGTTCAGCAAAGTGAGAATGGACAAAAGTTTGGTTTATCAACATCAAGCAGCAAAATGGCACGGCATATTAATAAAATATACAATTCCCATGATTTTTTTTCCAAAAGCAAAACTAGAAGGCAAACTTAATAATAATAATAATAATAACAATACTAATAATACAATTATGTCAAATCTGCATAACAATATTCAATCCATCAATCATCTCGTACGCTTACCCTTTTGTTATTTCCTTTTCCTTCATAACTTGATCTTCATACAAAGGATTTATTTTTTCAAGCTCATCCATTGACTCCTGAATTTCTGTCTGCAGAATCTGAAGTTGCCTCATGGCATCTTCCTGCTTGGGCATACACATGAATTAACGTCTCTACCACTAACTTGTATCTTATGTACCAAAAACTTGATTACACATGAAAGATAAAGGAAACATAAAAATGAAAATGGGAACTATGCTGGACATAATCAGAACATACTTTGGCTCGAAAATTTCCTGACATCTTCTCCTCAAGATCTTTGACATCAAGTTCAAGCTCAGTATGCTTTTTTATTGCTTCTGCTTTTCGCTTTTCTGCAGCTTCTTTCTCTTTGCTTAGAGCTTGAACTTCTTTTGACAAATCTTTCATAGCCTTGTCCAAGTCTTTCGACTTCTCATGGGAATCCAGCACGCTATTGTACATCTTTGCTGATGTTTCAGAAACCTTGGTTCGAGCTTCTTCCACCTGAATTAAGTTAGCTCATACAGATTAAGATATCAAAGCCATGGTCTATACACAGATAATGAAATAATTTAGATTCCGTCGCATGGTATACACATCCATTATGTGACCAAAAAATTTAGAATAATTTAAATGCTATGTATCAAACCATGGAGCTTGTATTTAAAACCATGCTTTTCATTTCCTAGCAAAGAATATTGTCATGAAAAATTAAGTAGAACAAAGGATGAGAATCATATTGAGACAGAGAACAGTTATATTCATGAATAGAGATATTCAAGTCTAACTAAATTTCATATAGCATGGAGTCCAATTAATAACGTGAACCAAATCCTTTTTTCCCTTCTTTGTGGTAAGAAACAAATAGTTCTATTAAAACCAAAAGAGTGCAAAGACATTGTAGGAACTGTAGCAAGCTACACTGATGTTCAAGTCTCATGACTTCAGTTCTTCACGGGTCAAGTCCACATCATCAAAAGCCTCATTCAAAATATGAGCCATACAATGCATGTGAAAGTAGATGCAGAATGCACAAAAACAAACTAGAAACAATATGGGACAGGTCTCACTTTTCTAAATGAATTTAATAGTAATAAGTAAGAACGTATCTATGTTCTTTTAGTAGCTATCAATTTTTCTCCGCTGAACAGAAAGGATATTTGTTCTGTTCCTTGTAGTTTCATGTATCTCTAGTCACTATCATGCATTTAATATTTTTAAATGCAATTGCTATTTTATCCATTTATAAATAGCAAACCAGTCATGGTTCAACAACTCTCTTTTTTATTGGCTGAACTATTGGTGATATAACATTATATACATATCTATATAACCAAATGACTATGCTACAAATTTATGGCTACAGCTATTGCATCTATGTTCTGTATTTTGGTAAGAAAGTGTGAACTTTTAACCGTCCAGTGTTCATACAACAAGCAAGAACTAAACAAACAAAAATTGATAATATAGAAATCCAGTCTATTCGTCACCTTCCTATCTCATGCTAACTTGCAAAAACTTGCAGTTATTTAATATCATAGTTAGTCAATTATTATAGCCAGCAGACACACAAATACAATTCTTTTCCCAGGACAATTGAAACCTACTATTAAGGAAATATAAAACTTTTCAAAATTAACAAGACCCAAAATGAATAACCTTACGCTATTCACTAACCTCAGCCAACTTTTGCCGGGCATCATGAAGTTCCTTGTCATAAATAGTGAATTCCAGAGATTTCCTCTGCTTGTCAAGTTGTTGATATTTCCTCAGTTCTTCTTTCTCCTCATCCAATTCCTTCAATCTTTCATCCAAGTACTGAACCACTTGAATTATCTGTTTTCTTTTATTGCCTAATTAACAAAGTAAATGTGAGAAGCACATAAAAGAAACCAAAGGAAATCAACTTGATAAAGACTTACCAGTTTCCTGCATAATTTTCAAACTCTCTTGGCGTCTCTCCTCATACACCCGAGTGCCACCAATTTCTTTTAGCAAGTCCAGTCTCTCAGAGTCTCTCATTAATGTCAATGACGAAATCTACCAAAGAGTACCCAGAACATAACGAATAAGCAATATGCCAAATAAAATCATGTGCGGCATAACACTACTAACACTAGTCGAGTACAAACTAGTGGAACAGTCATACCTTTCCTTGCTGCACAACATAGTATGGATTGGATCGAGAGAACCCAGCACTTTCAAGTAAATTCATAACTTCTGTTTTTCTGAAAATCATTACAAGTTTGTCAGTCTAAAATCACAACCAAAAGCATCTAACAAACATAGCAGGTGATAAAAAAATCCAAAACTCACGTGATGTGCTTTCCATCCAAAATGTACTCATCCTTTTTTAAAGTAATTATCCTGCGCAAGCGCACTTCTTCTTTATCAACCTGAGAGATAGAGATGAATGTTAAAATAGAGGCGAAAAAAGGAATAACAAATAAATATGAACATAAAAACCTGCCCTTGCTTGCAAGCAGTACTCCTAAGACGGGTATGTTGTGTGTATTGTAAGGGATGTTGTTGCTGGGTAATTAACAACAAATGCTTATGTCTTGAAGTATTTGTTGGTAACATAACTAATAAGCCCACCTACTGCTCTTTTTTTCTACTAGAGTAAAGCCTCACAAACTTACTTAAAGCGCCCAATTTCTACTCTTTTCTACTAATGTGCTTACGCTCACCTTATGCCCTTTTCCCCTTTTTCTATTTCAGGGTCGCAAAAATAAATTTTTAAAAAAAATGAATACATCATCGGGCACCATTAAATGGTGTATACGGACCCAACTATACAATTAGTTTTCGCACCAACCAAACCATTGTTGTGAACATTGTCTGAGGTGGTAGGCATTAAAATATTACACCATTACCCCTAAATCAAATGAATTAACACGGTTCGTAGCGGCACTACACCATTTAATGGCCCCAATGGTCCGTGCCCATCCCTAATTGCGATTAATGGCGCCAAAAATGCATTTACGAGAACTGGTGGTCCACTTGGTAAAAATAGCCTACATTGGCCTGGGCATTTAGGTCCCCCAAAAAAAATTAAGTGACATGCTCATGCTTAGCATTTGCCTTCCGCCTAAACCTAAAAGGAAAAATTTTAAATTAGGATCATACCGGGATACGATTATCAGAATTATCGAAGACAATCTCGACAAAGGCAGTTGAAAGTTGGTGCCCTGCACCTTCCTGTCCAATAATGACAAATAAAGATGTTAAAATTGAAGAAAAAGCAATCAAAATGAAGGCAGTTCAACATACTATATACGAAATAAACATACATGCAGTAGTGTATGCCTATCTTCACTCCGCAAGCTCTGGAAGAGGTCACTTAGTACAAACCGAATTGCTACAACAAAAAATAAATAAATAAATAAAATGCTACATTTATCAATCCCCCCAAAACCCATAAAGATTACAACTATTTCCAAAATAACAATTAGAATTGATGTGAAATTAGGGTTTCGTTCTAGTTCACTTACCATGGAAAAAGTTTGACTTGCCAGATCCATTAGCACCAACTGTACAAGTCAAATGAAGGAAATTTGAACCCAATGAACAAAACCCAGAAACAAATCTCACCAAATTGCAAGTATAAAGCAAAATTACCAACACAATTAACTTTGGAACTGAAAGGCTCAGTCGCAACTTGTTCCTTGTAGCTCTTAAACCCTTCGATTATAACCTAAATCGAAAGCGAAAATACCAACAAATTTATCAAAATTAAACAACTAAAAACACAGATGGGAATCGTTTAAATTTCAATTGAAAAACAAAAACAAATCAAACAGCAAGTTTCCCGCCAAGAGAGATGAACAATTACCTGCTTAATATACATGTTGACGATACCAAACCATCCAAAATCAGCGAGAAAATGGAAGAAAACGAAAGAAAATCGCAAAATAGCTACGTTTATTTGCAATCTCCAGCTCACGTTTCGGACATGGTAGAGAGTAGAAACCCTGGTATGCTGAAGAGAGGAAGTAGCGTGTCTGAAGGAAGAAACAAGTGAGGATTTAGGAAGTGACTTAATGGGCCGAGTTTGATTTATTAGGCCCAATATGCTTAATGGCCCTTGAGCTGTCGAAGAGGGCGTTAGATTTGAGAGGAAATTACACCCTATACCCCATTTTCCTTAACTAATTACATTTACACACTCTTTTAAAAGTGATAATATCTATACTCCATTTTTTTAGTGTAAAATACTTTTTTATCATGCCATATTCAGGGTTATTTATCATAGTCTATAAATTTCTTTGTAATTTGTCATTTAATAGATGGGTAAAATAAGTAAAAAAGTGACACATATGTAATGAATGTAAAACAAGGGTATAAATGTTTTGATGCCTCATTTTA
>WUAT03086993.1:0-13078 GCA_010015005.3 Ulmus americana | reverse complement strand
GGCTGACCCGTAGAGTGGGTGACTAGTGAGTGGTCCATCCTAGAGGTTGGGCCTAACATGAGATGGGCCATAGCAGACGTAGAATCTAAGCCGCGTGGGCTGTTCGAAGCGGAATCGGGGCAGGCCCTTGGAACGGGTCGTCACGTTGAACCCACGTGATGGGCCGTGACGGCGAACCCTGATCGGAAATGGTCGTGGCATGCTACCAGCTGTCCCGCTAGAGGGGTAAAATAGGAAATACGAAATTTGGCCCAAACACCTTCGTTAGATCATTGAATATTATGAAGATGAGACAAGGCGATTCTTCTTCGGTGAAGGTATGACAAGATGATCTACCTTCGTTAAACCATTGAATTTTACAAAGACGTGGCATGGCGACCCATCTCTGGAACATGTTTCAAGCGACGAGCATGAGATTTTAGAAGTTGTACCCAGAAAAAGCTTGACTTTGAACTAAGCTAAATTGTTGTCTAACTCTTTATTTTATTCCCAAATGCAAATAAAAAGGGGGAAATGGATGGGAGAATTTGTACAGGGGTTCCACGTGGTGGTCAATCCAAGAAAGTTCAAAAGGTGAATGATTAGTGCATGATTGAAAAGCATTTATGAAGAATCTTCCCGAAGGATTAGCAGAAGAAGAGGCTGAAGGGCGAAGGAAGATTGAAAGAAGATTTGAGATAATAAAAGCTTTCTTCAGATCTGCTACACAGGTCTCAGTAATTTGAAGATATCTTGAGCTACATGTGTCAGATTGAGCTGATTTTTTTTTTTTTAGAAAGCTAACTTATGGGGAAAAAATTTGTATGAAGACCATTTCTTCAGATTCAGCTTGTATCATAAAGGAAAAGGACAAAAAGTGCCGGGTTCGAGATTAACGAAGGACTAATTTATTATTTTGAGTGGAAAGTCTTTATTGGTATTTATTTGTAATAACTAAGCCTTTATTTGGAATTATACTATATAAAGGACATGTTGGCACGTTTGTAAGAGAGCTTGGCAATTTGGATAATTTTAGAGAGAGAAGTGAGATTTTCGTGAGAGATGCTCTCAACTTTTGAAGAGAGAAGATTCTAGATTTGTAAAGAAGACTCTTATAGTGAAGAGAGTCTAAGGACTCAACGTGGATGTAGACATTTGAAGTCAAACCACGGGAAAATCTTTGTGTTCTTCCTCTTTTTCCTTCTCTTACTTATTTCTTGATTTATTCTTTGATAAATCATTGATTATTTGATGTTTAATCTTGAAGATTATTGTAGAGATTATGTCGTATTGTTTGTGACATTTTTTGTACATCCAAATTCCTAAGCAGATTGAAGCCAAATCACAAAACACTACTAAAATAATGACTTTTAATCACATTCAAATATCACATTATTAAAAAAAATGAGGTAAAAAAAAGTGGGAAACGAAAAAAAATGGCAGGCCACACATTGGTATTGGGCGGGATTCAACACTTAGGCTAAAATAAATTGGTTGACCTTTTGACTCAAAACAAATACACTCATTCCCTCGAGTCTTGAAAACTAGAGAGATTCTGAGCAGCGACACAGAGACAACCAGCGCTGCTGCCAATGACCTCCATCTACCACCGCCGACAACAATCAGCTTCGCCGGAGCCTTGGTTGGCGCTTCGCCCCTTGTTTTTGAATCCTTGCCTCCGATTAATCCTCTAATCGCCATTCCCATTCCAGATACTATTCTACTCATCCCTTGTTGAAATTCTAAATCTCATTGCTTATTTTGGGTTTTCCTAATTATTATTTAAAATTTTGCCTCCACTATAAGTTCAGATTTGAGGGTCTTTAGGAGGGATCGAAGATTGAAAAAATCGAAAAGGGCCTAGGGTTTTTCAATTTTCATTTCATATTTTGATTCATATTATAGATTCTTTATTTTTTGAGTCTTTTCATGTATAAATTCTTCCGAGTTTCTTTGATTCCTGGATTATTTTTGTTTTCCAATTTTGACAAACATTCAAACTATTGAATTGTTAGGGTTTTAAAATGGTGGGATGATATACATTTTGGATTTTAGATTTTTGGGTTTTTTCCTTAGTGCCAATCTGGGTTGAAAGACTTTATTTTGTAATGTTGATAGAAATTTTAAGCTTTTAAAGAAATAGGGTTTTGGGTGGAAAATAAGAAGATTTGAGGATTTGAGTTTGCTTATTGTTGTTGTGATTGGATTGTCTATATTGATTTGCATCCTGCATTATTTGATTGCATTAACATATGGAACATTGATCATGATTTACCTAAATGAGATCTCTGTATTTGGTCATGGGGTTGAAACGGTTTGGAAGCTTTCGGGTACAACCCTGCATGATCAGTTGTTGATCCAAACTTCTAATTCGTTTGATGGCTTGCTTTTGTTTGTTATATTTATGCTTTTCATGGTGTCATTTGTGAAGGAAAGGGAATTTCATAGCTTTTTTGCAAAAGGTGTGTGCTTCTTCATGTTTCGATGGCACTTTGGAGGGTATACTTCGAGAGAAGGATCGAAGGTTTGGCTTGGGTCTGGCCTAGGCAGGTGATTGAGGATTTTGCTTTGGCTCTTTCTTGGGTTTTCTTTCTGGTGTATTATTGGAGGGAGAAGTATGACTGAAAATGAAATTAATTATATACTGTAAATAAAAAGGGATGGAAGGCCAATCGCCAATGGCCCTGCTGAAGGTAGTTCCTGTTGTGGTTTTTATAGCTTAGTTGTTCTTTTAGAATTATGTTAGATGAATACTCACATTAAGATTCCAAAATTGTATGCTTTTTGTGGGAATTTCCAGATTGTCTTATTGACTTTCAAATTTTGCAAGTTTAAAAGTCGAGTAGAAGTTAAACTAGGATCAATTGGTTTTGCAAGACTATGAGAAATAACTTGAAACTCTAAATGTGTGAACTTCTCTACATGATGCTAATGGGAGACGAAATCGGTGACAAAAGCTTCTGCCATGAAAGGTAATTATAAGCTAAAAGCATGTATCTATTAATACAACATCAGTCTGTTATTATTATGTTGATGTTGCTTGAAGCAACTGTGTGGCTAAGCATTGATTAAGTTGGATAGGTACATTTTACTGTAAACTAAGTCAGCAGTAGATCTTATCTTTAAGGGATAGAAGGGAAAAAGGAAAACTGTTGGAAATCAGTTCTCTACTATTTACCATCTTTTAATTGGATGACATTTGTATCTGATAACTCTATGAATACTATTTATTATTTTTTGGCCATCAAGAAGTGTATGGAGAAAGATAATGATGAAGTGGGAAAGATTGCCCGTAGTGTCAAAGCTAAGTTAGAAGCAATAAACAAAGATGTAAACAATTTTACCTTAGTTTTTGCCAGAGTAATTAGCCTATTTTATTGGTTATGTGCTAATTGTTTTATTAGTCCAAAACTTAGCCAAACAAAAGAGGCCTAGATGTGAGAAAGGAAGTGGTGTTGACAGAGCAACAGTGAACATGACAAAGTACTTAACCGCAACAAATTTGTTGAGTTGGTGAGGTAGATATTGGTAGTGTTGATTATGTAACCTATAATTAAATTCAGTACTATGTTGTGAATCGTGATGGTACAGTTCTAATATTTATCTACCCTTTTCATTCCCTTGTCTAAAATTTAAATGGATGGTTACTTTAGCAGAGCTCCTTGGCCCTATTCACATTGATGTTTCTAGATTGGCAACCATGAATTTCCTTAGTGAGTAGGTAATTAAGGGTGTTCTCTTTTTTTGTGTGTTTTAATTTTGTTTATAATTATTCTGTGAGATTGTGACTATACTCTTATCTATGTGACTGATAACATCTTTCTATTCTTGATTGTTTGATTTGACATAGTAAAGTATACTTGGCATAATTGAAGTTTTTTAGGCAGTTTTATGGTAAGTTTCTAAGTTTTTTAGGCTGTTCTGGGATATGATGTTGCTGGTGTGGTTGTGAAGGTAGGAAGCCAAGTGAAGAATATTAGTTTTTTTGAAACTGCTAGCCTTATACTTGCTTTGCAGACTGCCTATGAAGGACTTGATTGGGTTCAACTTTCTCCTGGACAAACTGTTCTTGTATTACGAGCGTTGGTAGAGTTGGAACTCAGGTTATTTTTAAGCTTTAATTATTTTTCAGTTGTTTATTGTTGCAATTTTTCACCTGCAAGTTCATATAGCAGATACTATGGTATAAACATGGTTTTTTTAGTTTCATGGATACTTATCCTCAGAGATTTGATACTTTGTTCCATTTGTGATGTATGATGTATATGCTTGTTACTGGGATCAAATTTAATTACAAGAGTAGCTTTGCTATACTAATTATGTTATAAACTTGATAAACTTCGGAAATCCAGGGGAGATAGACTTAAACTCTCAAAATTTTATTTATTTTATAGTTGCCAATTTTACAACATACATACCCTTGCAGCACGAAAAAGAAAAGAAAAGGTTTTTGGTTATCATTTTTGTTTTGGTACTCATTTGTTGACATTTGTGAAATTCTATGCTAAATAGATATTTTCTGAGAGAAGAGGTTAATGGCGAGCAGCAACCCTGTCTCAGGAGTTCTTCAGAACTGTGCAATGGTACTATAAGCATATGTGGATCAAGAGAAGCAAGATTTGTTTAATGTGTAAGTTGTATTGATTATTGAGTCTCAATTTGGCCTTTTGGAATCGGATAGGGTAATATTAAAGGCTATCCTTGTAACTTGTTCTACTATCTGTCGATAATGTGCCTTTAGTAATTGAATTTATTTTTTAATGATCTCGGTATTTATAACTTGGGCACTGAAAAAAAAACATAAAATGTGCTAGAAGAGCTGTTTTACAGCTACCTTGTTATCTAAAAATCCTTCGTAGTATATTGTTTCAGTTGGTTGATTCAGTCTGATCTAATGCAATTTAGTTTGAGCATGCATACTGAGATTCCCATGTTCCATCTAGCCTAAATGCAAAGGTAGTGAAGTCATAAGTTTATGTCATATTTTGAATCACCATTTTATATCTAATGTGTGCTAACCATGTGCATAAAGAATGATTGATTAATGGTTCTGGAAAACCCATCGATAATGCCGCCTATTTTGCCTGAGGCTTACTTGGAACATATTTAGCTTCCCTTGGTTGAAAGAGAGACTTGTAGTTCTCGGTATATATAAGTAATGTTTTGGGTAACAGGTGCCTTGTTCTTATTATTTTGTGAACTCCAGTTTGTGATTTCAACTCTGATATTGATTTTGATTTTGTGTGAATTGTTTTGATTTTCTGTTGCAGGATCAATATTGGTTGCTGGGTGAATATGTAGCCAAGATTAGAACCGATTGTCCTAGTACTTGATGGTAATAAAGACCCTAGACCCTGCATTGATTGGTTAAGCCTTTTTTTTTTTTTTTTTTTTTTTTTTTTTTTTTCAGGTTTAAGGGCGGTGAGATGAAATTTTTTCTACTCAGTTGTGAATGCTTCTTAGATCTAGTTTTTGTTTTTGTTTGTTTATGTAATATATATAGTATAACTGTATTAGTTTGAGCAGTGAACAACTATATTTGTATATTGCCAGATGTGGTAGCTTGTGATTTTAATCTGATATACTTTTCGTTATGTAAATTTTTCACAATAACACAGTTTGAAACAAGAGATGCAGTAACATAGTATCACAAATTGAAACACGAACATTATACAAATAGAGACAACCAAGAATATCAATAATCAAAATTCATACAACAAAACAAAAATTACACGACTAAGGTACTGGAGGACTACAAAGTTGTATGAGGAATTTCTCCTCCCCGACTGTGGTAGCTCGTCCTTTTAATCTGACATACCTTAAGTTATGTAACTTAGTAACAGTAATACACATTTTGAAAGAAAAAAATAATAGCAACACTAGCAATAGAAACTGTAAAATATATTTGAAAAAGAAAAACCAAAGCATATATATATATATCAATAATCAACAAACATTCATACAACCAAATATCAAAAGCACATTTGATTCTAGCCACTATGCAACAACAATTTCATAGAGAATCGGTGATAGAGGAATAACAATGAGGAAGAAAAATATGTAGCTATTGTGCAACCAACGACACAAATGAACAAGAAGAATCGAAACCCTTGTCCAACATCAACATCACATATGAGATGCGAATTGAAAGAAGAATAAACATGATGGGAAGAAATTTAGTTTTTTTCTAGGTTAGGGTTTGCGCGAATGGAAGCCTAGAAACAAAGTGAGGGTCCTGAATGTGAGACGAATGAGGGTTATGGTTTTCCCAAGTTACACTGCTTCGTCACCGGAGACAAGGCCTCCGACAAAAGAGATTTCAAGGTGAGAGTGAGAGTGGGAGTAGGAGTGAGAGTCGAGAGTGTTTTACAGGAAAGGCTAGAACACTTAGGAAATTTTGGAGTATAAGTCAATTTGGCCTTTTAGAATTCCTTTATTTTTATTTTTATTTTTTAAATCACATGCTAACATTAACTACCATTTTGTATTAAGAAACCAATAGTGACATACCCTAAAACATAAGGCAGGAATGTTAGCGCCAATTTCTTAGGGTTTTCAACAAGTTTTTTTATAACACTATAGTAATGAGTTTTAATACTTAATTTTAGCAACAATTTTTTTAAAACTAAAATAGTAGTGTAATATTTCAACCCTACAACTACCGTTTTAAATTGTAGTTATAAATCCACTATAACTTTTGTTACAAAAGCAGTAGATGTTTACTTTTGATAAATAGTAATTCACCATTAGAATAGTAGTGGTAACCTTCCAGTACCGTTTGTTTTCAAACTGTAGTTAAAAACGAATTGTAGTCTTTGTCCGATTTTGGTGTAGTGATATTTTGATATTTAACTAATTTTAAATCTTTTAATTTCTTTGTATCTAAATATTATTGCAGACAGTCAGAATTCTACAATTGAATCTTATGAGGATGAGGCCATCAACAACCTGTTATACCTGTAAGAAAAGACACAGAGAAAGTAAGGGTGATCGTGAAGTCCTTGACACCAGGGGGTGGCCGACCAAAGGAGTTCTGACAGTCAATTTAGTGAGGAGAATGAAAGAGAAAGTGAGTAATAGATAGGGAAAGAAAAGCATCACCGTTACTGTAGAACTATAGCAAGACAGGTGTTATAGAGTGTCTAAAACTCGGCTCTACAACGAGTGTATAGCGGTTGAACTTGGCTCTACTAAAGAGGTTGTAGAGGGGTCAGAACTTGGATCTACGGCGGGTGGAGAATGAAGATGGTGTTGGAACTAGTGAGTAAGAGAGTAAGAGTAGTAGCAGTATAAGAATGAGATATCAAATGTCCCCTTTGAGGGGGGTCGACCTTGGTATTTAAAGGTGATTAGGGGAGTCAATTTTGGCTCTACATCCACTATAGAGTGAGATGTTACACCTATTAATTTAGCAAGAAGTTAAGCTCGTAAAACTTATTAATATGAGTAAATGTCGGCTCTTCATGATGTAGAGCCAGACGTTACGTTTATAGACTTAATGAAACATTATGGCCATTTATGTTGGCCCGTAAGGTGGCTGTTGGGCCAAAGCATGGGATGATCCAACTCATAGAGAAACTTGACTCGTAGGGTGACTTGATTTTTCGGTTAGGCCAACTCATAGGATGACTCAAATCGTAGTGTGACCCGACTCATAAAGTAGCCTAGCTCGTGAAGTGGGCTAGTTCGTAGAGTGGATCAACTTATAGAATGGGTCAGATCGTAGAGTTTACTAACTCGTAGAATGGGCTACCTTAAAGAGTGACTCTTTATTGAGAAGGAATTTAGTGTAGAGCCAACCGTGGTTGGGCTGTGTAGTAGAGCTTATTGTTTATAGGCTGAAGCAGGGAGCCAATATTGATGAGCGGAGGCATGTAGCTAATATAAGTGGGCCGTGGAGTAGAGCCAGCTATTATTGGGCTGTGGCATAGAGCGAACCTCTAACAGGTTGTGGCATAAAGCCAGTTAACCTATTACTGGATAGAAATGTTAATATGGATTTTAGCCCATACAAGAATTCCTTAGCTTCGAGAGTAATTCTGGTTGACTACAAGGATTAAAAGATCGAATCTTAGCCCTAAACCAAATAAGTCAAGTGGATTTTGAAATGCTTGTTTAACGACATGTCGTGTGGAATTTTAGTCGAGTCTGCAATAGCTCGTATGAATTTGAGGCAATGACGTGCTGTATGATGGTTGAAATGACAACATGTCATGTGATAATTGAAGCAACAACATGCCTATGATGGTTTATGTGATGACATGTCATATGGCAGTTAAGGCAATGACATGTCATTTGATGGTTGAAACTACAACACGTTGTGTGGTATGCATTTATGTTATGGTTCAACATGATGTCGACGAATCATGTATGGCTACATGTTGGTTTGACATGATGTTGAGTGAAATCGTTTTGGTCAAAGTTAATTTGTCACTTGTCGTGCATAGGTGACGTTAAACAAAAGGGATGTTAGGATCTATGCCCTAGGGTTAGATACATTTTATGTATTAACAACATTCTGATTAAGTAATAAAAGGATTTTATTTCATGTTTTTATTGGAGGATTGTAGGTTGAAGCTTCAAGGTTGTGTCCTATTTATGTTCACTAAACTATATTATATAAACCTTGAATTGGAGATATGAGGGGTTCATATCTGGAAAGATACAATATCAAGGATAAAGTTTAAATATACAGTCTGCAATTGATGGAATAAAGTTGGACACTTTATTCATGTTAAGATTGTTATAGATCTTTATCTCGTTGGGGAGATAGCTTATCTTGGCTATCGGAGTTAAACTTTTAGATAGATACATTGGTGTATATTCTAGTGGTGGATGTACATTAGGCCATGAACAAAAGTGGAAATGATTTAACATATTCATGTAATCTAATCAATTTGCTTTAATAATCATAAACATGTATTTTATCTTAATCCTGAAATATTTTTATGTTTTTATGTTTGCAACTTGTGTCTTTTGATATACAAAGGCTAAAACCTCTACGATAGTAGGTTAACTATTCTCGTATGTTGAAGGCATTACTTGTAAACAATAAAGTGTAATTCAAAGATATGGAATACATGGCTCTACTTAGGGTAAAAGTTATCATATTAATGAATCATTGGGGTTAATAGAAAGCATAAGATATTTCAATTATTTGAGCATGTGTTATTCAAATGATATTCTGTTTTGGTAAACATGGGTTTTCTGTTATAGAATGATTGAACTTAAGATAAAAATGATCGATGAGGTTAAACGGACTAAAACTCAAGTCGATATGGATAACACATGGGAATGATACATGAATGATTGATCGTGGACAAAAGGTTATAGATCTTTCGTAATTACGGTATGTAATCAAGAGTGCAACTTCGGGCTTTTAGTGAAGTAATTCTGAAATTAATAATCAATTAGAAAATTGACTTGGGGTTAATTTATCTATGATTATTGGAGTTTATTATGTATGTCTAATGGGTCCTTTTATTAGCTCAAAATACCCCAAACTGAACACCTAGAATTGCAGTTTTGGGTTTATTGGTCAACTGCATGGGTTTTACTGGTCAACCAAATGAACTACAGCTCGAAGATTGTCTCTTGAATGAGTTGTGAGTGCCCTGACTGACGTAAACCCAATTACGAATTTCAGGCTTTTTGCCAGATTTTCTGATTTATATTAAATGGTTATTTTTATATTTTTAATATAATTATATATTTGAATTATTGATTTTTATGAGATATAGAATTCAAATATATTTATATTTGAATTATGGATCTTGTTGAGACATATTTCAAATGTAATATCTTAGATATTTTAATAAGATCTTTAATTCAAATTTATTTGTATTTGAATTATGGATCTTATTAAGAGATATTGATAAGATATTATATTAGATATTTTTATGAGATATTTAATTCAAATATAATATCTTTAATATTTTAATGAGATATTTAGTTCAAATATATTTTTATTTGAATTATGAATTTTATTGTGAGATATTGATAAGATTTTATCTTAGATATTAAATAAGTTTATTTGATTAGATATTTTTCTTTATGAATATATCTAATTAAATAGGAAAAGCTTATTAGATATTATTTAGGAGTGAGTTTTCCTATACTCTATATAAATATATCTATTTGTGATATATTAAATAAGGATTAATACATAGAGAGTATTATTCTATTAGAGAGAAACAAGTGAGGCATATAAAAATAGAGATCCGATAGTTTACATTGGACTACTGAGATCTAGAGAGTTTTATATTTGGAAATTGTTTGTGGAGAGTCTTATAAAATTCATCAAAGGTGTGCCAACACACACATCGATTTGATGGTTTGAGGATAGCAAAGATGACCAGTTGGTTGAGGCTCTTCTAGGTGCGATCTGGACTACAAGAAATAATTGATCATAATTTAATTTATTTTATCTAGCAGTATGAGTTTGAATCATGATTTTAGTTTTAAAATTTTCCCCTCCGCTGTGTATTTTATTTCTAATTTTTTATTTTATTTTTAATATAACCATGTTCAGCAAAAGGCAGAAGGAGAAAAGGAAATTCACTCCATTTTTTCTCCCAAACTTTGACTCTCTTCATTTTTCTTCTCTGCAAAAGCATTTCTTGCATTTGCTATAGGGTTTTATTTTGTGGGTGTTTACGATTGAGAAGAAGCTTAAATCTGGATAATCCATGATGGTTAAATGACCGGAAGGGGAAGAACAACCCGTTTATAGTAATCTTTTTGAAATGCTTCCATTTTTTGTGGGTTTATTTTTCAGTGATTTTAAGCCACGAAAATTGAAGTTTGTTTTTTTGTTTATGAATGTTGTTGAGTTTTTGAAGAAATTTTGAAAATACTACTGATATGGATTTTGAGTGAGTTTTTTTTTTCGTGTACTCTATTATATGTTTGAAATCTTAGCTAAGGACAGAGTTTGTTGTATTTTTGTGGTTGAGTACATCTTTGGCTTATTAAACCTTCGATTAGGGTTTATTTGGGTAGTTGTAGCATGTTTTGCTTTAGTTATTAGGTTCTTTATTTTGTGTGATTTCTTATTTGTTATAATATATTTTTATTTATTTATTTATTATTATTTCTTCATTTTTATTAGCATTTTCTTTTGGTAGTTATTTATGTTTTGTCAATGAGTTAATGTTTGATGGATTTAGGTGATAATGGAGAAGAGGCAGAAGCCTTCACTGTGCAGTTGTTCCATGGTGGAAAATTTGACGGTGTAGATGGGTACTTGATTTATAATGGGGTTAGGATCTATTACTACGACTTTTGTGCTTTTGATTATATGTCCAAGCTTGAGTTGGATGCTTAATTAGGGAAGACAGTTTGGTTATAAAGGGAGTTTAGGGTACATGTATTATAACAGGGCGACATAGAATGTTGTGCCCATTTATGGTAATGAAGAAGTACTTGCAATAAGTACTAAAGGGATTGGTCAGGGGTGATGAGAGGTTGGCCAAGTTGAACTTTAAAAGTGGTGAAGTGGCAGCTGGACATGTTGAGGCTCAAGTTGCTGTGGAGTTGGACAACAAGGATGAAGAGAACATTGGAATGCTGGTAGAGAAACACACCCAACCAATTGTTCAGGATGAAGCCAATGTTCATGGTCCGATTGAGCAGCCATCAAACAATACTCTAACCACAAATGAGGGCACCTCACAGCCAATGAAGAAAAAGGGTCCATGTTCTATAACCTTATCCTCTTTGTTGTTAAAACTTTGAATTTGAGAGTAACACATTGTAATTTTATTTCTTAGGGAAAGATACCAGTGAGGGAACCACAATAGAAACCAACAAACACAAGGACCGAAAAGAAGGCCTCTGCATCTGTAACGGGCAAAAAGAAGGTTCGAAGGCTTGAAACTTTATTTTCATAGAATCTATTATTACATTAGATATTTCTCTTGGTAGAACTTATGGTAGGTGGGATACAACACCAATAAAGCATATATGGTCATATGGTGGGTATACTTTTGATAGGACTTCTGGTAGAATTTTGCAAAAAGGTTTATAATTTTGGTAGGCAGTAGAACTTATTACATACACTTTGCTCTTTTGTTTTTGTTTGTTTATATAATTCTGTTTGTAAATGAGTTTACAACTTATTCATTTGACTTGTAAATCATATTACAATTATGAAATTACATTGTAAAGGGATATAATCCCCTTAAATTAGTGAATCAATACAACTATATAAGCATATTTTGTGTCATCTATTAACGCAATTATAATTCTTGTATTTATTCTTGATTTTGGCTTGTTAAAAGCCAAAATATTTACCTTATTTAGTACTAACTTTCTCGACCCCGAAAAGTAATGGGACCAAAATTTTCAAACTCAAAATGTAATGGGACCAATTGTGTCCAAAGTTTTACATTGAAGAGACATTTATTTTAATGCTGAAAACCAACCAGACAACTTTAATCAATGCAGTTTTTGTTAGAATCTGTGCTCTAGGGTTAGATACATTTTTATGTATTAAAAATATTTTGATTATGTTATTAAATTGTTCCTATTTATGTTCATTTGTTGAATATATGCAAGTAACTAGATATCCTAAACTATGTTAAACCAAAACTTGAATTGGGCATATGAGAGGTTCATATGTGGAAAGATACAATGTCTAGTATATAGTTTAAATACACGGTCCACAATCAATGGAATAAAGATGGACACTTTATTCATGTCAAGACTATAATGAATCTACATACCATTGGGGAGATAGCTTATCTTGGCTATCATAGTTAAACTCTACGATAGATACATTAATGTATGTCCTAGTGGTAGATATACATTGGACCGGGATCTCAAGTGGAATTGATTTAATATATTCATTTGATCTAATCAATTTACTTTAATTATTATACATGTATTTCATCTTAATCCTGAAATGATTCATGTCTTTGTGTTTGCAACTTATGTCTTTTGATATACTAAGGATGAAGATACTACGATAGTAGGTTAATATTCCTGTATGTTGGAGACATGACTTGTAAATGATGGAACTGTTGGATTGTTATTTAAGTTATCGTGATAACGCAGCGGAATAGTATTTTAAAAATTTATAACAATCTATAGGATCATC
>WUAT03086992.1:7105-20022 GCA_010015005.3 Ulmus americana | reverse complement strand
GTCGGAAAAAAAACCAAAAAAAAATCTATAAAAAAAAGTAAAAAAAAAATCATTTCTTCCATATCAAAATTCAAATCAAATACAAACCCAAATCATTAAACAAAACCCAGAAAATAAACAAAATATCAACTTTTTCCCCAATACACCTTCAACCTACAAATTCCAAAAAAAAATAAAATAAAATAAAAAATAAAAAATCCCAAAAAATAAGAAAATCAACAATTTCCTTATACCAAAACTCAAATCCAATAAAGTTCAGACCACCAAATCAAAAAACAATAATTATTCATCCAAAAAAATAAACCCATATCGATTCCAACCATAAATGAACTTACACATATTCAAGAATAAACGTGGAAAAATCAAATAAGGTTTTCTTTACCTAGAATAACAATCAAAGAGGATGAGATTGAGTTTGAACCGAAGCTCGGAGACCGAGCTCCTAGGCTTTGTAAGATCATGAGATCTAGGGTTTTGTAGAGAAAAGAGACTAGGAGGAAGAGGAAGGGACGATATGTGGCGAGCTTTAATCGATAGGGCAGCAACGAGATGGTTTCAAAGAAGACGATGGCAGAGATTGCGATGGGTAGGTCGCAAGAGAAGGCCGGAATAGGGTGAGCTTTAGAAGTGATGCTGGAGAAATGGTTGGAAGCGATGCTGGAGAAATAGTCAGAAGTTATGCCAAAGAGGTGGTCAAAGGTGACGCCAAAGAGGAGGTTACAGGGTTGGGGTTAGGAGTAGAGTGGGGAGGTCGATGGGTTCAGTATTGAGGGGATATGAGCAAATGAGTGTTTGGGTAATTTTATTTAGGGATATATTATGTTTTATTAATATTTTAAATAATTATTATTTTATAAAATTCTTTTAATTTAAAAGATAAGGGTAGTTTTGATATTTTTTAAAAAAGGGGTGAGCTCAAGGTATTAAAATATTATTTACACAAACTAGAAACCCATATTTGGTATTTTTTAAAACTCAAAATATTTATTGAAACTTCGTCAAACTAGAGGGAACCAAAATGTAATTATCCATATTAAATAATATAACTTATTGGTACAAATACATTTTTTTTGTATATTTGAATTAATATTTTATTATTTTATTAATTTTTTAATTACTAAATCTTTCATATTATTATTTACTGGTATTACTATTAAAAATTACATCGTATCTCTATAGCACTTTCATAAACAAAATATTAATAAACAAAAACATAAATACTACAAATGTTATAGTAAACAGTAACATCGGAGGTTGAGTGGAAAGAAAAAAAAAAAAAAAAAACCACCAAAAAAACATACCCTTTTTTCCTACACAAGCGAAACCGAGAACCGACCACCTCTTCTTTTACTCTCTCGCCTTCCGCCTTCCCATAGCCCCATTTTTCTCAACCTCGTACGCTAAGAGAATCCCTTTTCTAGGGTTTTCGAACGAACCACTTCCAATTCGTTCTTGTTTCGTGGACTCCATAGCTAGAATCGCTGTCACCTTCGAGCTTGCTTTCTTTGTGGAAGGTCAGTAATTACTCTTCCTTTATTCTTTTTAATTTTCAATTTCTGTTTTCTTGGCAAACAAACGGAGAGATTGTGGTTTGTGGTATTTGGGTTTTGTTTGGATAAAATTCGTTTCTGTTTTTGTTGAAACATATAATACTAAAACAATTAGCGTTGATATGATTGGGAATATAGGAGCCATATATACGATATATTAGATGTTGGGGCTACTCCACTCATTGCTAATTAGTTTTGAGTTGGAACCAGGATTCTTATAATGGTATTAGAGCGTGTACATCAGGTCATTGGTCATTCCACCCGTGCTCCTGGTCAACCGATATTCAATCCACGTGTTTGGTTTAAATAATGACACGTGAGAGCGCGTGTTGAGATTGTCCCACATCGGTAATATACAAGTCATATATGCAATATATAAGATCATGGGCTACGTCACTCATTGCCAATTAGTTTTGACTTGGAATCCCATGGATACTTTAGAAATAGTTATTGTTCTTTTGCTCAACTTTGAATAGTCTGAATAAAATTATGACATTGAATTTCATGCTACTTAGGTTTCATAAATTGGTGGATATTAATCTGACTAGTTTGAAAATATCAAGCCATATATAATGTCGGGAAGAAACCGTGGACCGCCTCTTCCCATGAAAGGAGTCCATGATGCTCCATATGGAAGAGGACCAGGAGTCCATGATGTTCCATATGGAAGAGGACGTGGTCCAATGCCTCATCCTGCATTATACGAGGAAATGAGAGAATCTCAATATGGAATGGTTCATAGACCCCTCCTCCCACCTCACCCTGCAATATTTGAGGAGCGACTTGCCGCTCAACATCAAGATATCCAAGTTCTTCTAGTTGATAATCAGAGGCTAGCAGCGACTCACGTTGCACTTAAGCAGGAATTGGAAGTCGCCCAGCATGAGTTGCAACGCATGGCTCACTTGGCAGATTCAGTGCGAGCAGAAAAAGATGTTCAAATGAGAGATTTGTACGAAAAATCTGTGAGTTTGGAATTGGATCTTCGTGGGGTGGAGGCCACGAGGGTTGAGCTTCAGCAAGTTAATGGTAATATCAAAGAGCTTAAAGCTACGAGGCAGGAGCTCACGGGCAAGGCACAAGCAATGACACAAGATTTGACCAGGATCACTACAGATTTGCAGCAGATTCCGGGTTTGAGGGCAGAAATTGAAGCTATGAAACAAGAACTGCAACGAGCTAGGTAAAATTTTGCATTTTGCTTTCAGTTCTATGCCTGATTTGAGGTTTATGTTTCAAAAAAATTCAGTATCTTTGGCTAATTTTTTGAGGTTTTGCTGACATGTAGAGCTGCCATTGAGTATGAGAAGAAAGGATATGCTGAAAATTATGAGCATGGTCAGAGGATGGAGAAGAAATTGATCTCAATGGCTAGGGAGTTGGAGAAACTCCGTGCAGAAATGGCCAATGCTGAGAATAGAGCACGTGCGTCTGCTGCTGTTGGGAATGCAGGTATACAATTGAGTCCTAGTTTTTGATAGCTTTAAAGTTGTTTGGAATGGAGTAATTTTTTTCTTTAACAATATTTATATTCCAGGTAAATCTTACAACATTGGGAAGCGTTTGAGCATTTTTGAAGAATAAACTTACTTGAAAGAGATTAGCAATCTAACTAAAACTTCTGTGACATATAGAGAATTTCATTTTCCTTGTTCATGTCAAAGTGCAGGAACAGGAAAATGAATAATAGTAATAAGAAGAAGAAGAAGAAGCTTTGCTTCTCTTTCGTACTGTATTTTTGTTCTCTCTTTAATAAAAAACATTGTTTTTAAAAATAAAATTAAAAAGAGACTAAAGAAAAGAAGAGTTTGGGTGATTCTGAACCGGCAAAAGTTGCTAGTACAACTACTTTAATCTTGCTCTCTTAATTGTTTACCTCTTGAGCCCTAGAGACTTAGGAGTCAGCTTATGCAGTTTTGTTTCAAGGAAACTTGTCGAGATCCTAAGCAAGTTGTGATTGATTATTACTCAGTAATCATTTATGTTTAGGCCTTATGCTCAGGCTGATTAGACATCATGATAGTTTTCCCTTTTTATTTTATTATAGAGCATGAAATTGGCATAATTGTCTATTTCCTTTATATTATATTAACTTTAGTTTATAAATATCTATGACTGCAGGCTACACTGCAAATTATGGCAACCCTGAAGCATATCCTGTTGCTGGAAATTATTATCCTGTCAACTATGGCATGAATCCCGTAAGTTTGCTATTTTGCATGAATTCTTAGGCTAATGGTGGGAAGTGATGTCTGTGATTTTGGTTGTATGTGTGTGTATACATGTATATACGCTATAAATTCTTGTTACCATATATGTAGTCATTATTTGGATATGTTTATCGTTTCTCTTTTAATTTTCAGGTACAAAGTGGTGCTGAAAGTTTTCCTTATGGAGCTGTACCTGGTTCCTGGGGTGCGTATGACATGCAAAGAGCTCAAGGACACATGAATTAGGCTTCCCTGTTATGCACTATGTTCTATCGGGTGCGTGTGACATGTTATATCATGATACATTTCGGACATATTATTCTGTTTCAGGTTTAAAGTTGTATTTGCGGATATCTTCAAATTATATTTGCTTGATGGAGCAAATAATATTGTTACTTTGGTGTTTTCTACTGCAAATATATGCATCAAATTCTTCATTTCTAGCATATCATTCAGCTATATTTATTTCATCATTGTGTTTCTTTATCATATCAAATTAAGCTGATATTGTTTTAATTACTTCCCTTTTTACATGGAAAAATATTTAGTTTGCAAGCTTTGGTTGCTTTGCTGAGTGTCAGGTATTCTGAAGCAAACATGTTGCTAGTGTTTCTACCTGTGGAATGAGATACAGAGCAAGTTATATACAATGATTTCTCTACCTTTTTTTCATCCCCTTATAAGTTTAGAGGTCTTCCAAACTCTAAGAGGACCATTTGCATTTCAGCTGATTTTGACTTTGTCATCCATCAAAATTTGGTCATTGGGCCAATTCTGCCTTTGCCTTTATCTTTGCTGCTCCTGATCCTTGAACCAGGATCATGGATTTGTAAATTTAATTTTCGATTTAGAGGATGAAGAATTATCATGCTTGTTGTCTGGCTAAGTTTAGTAAATAGCAATACTTAGTTCAATATCAGCATGTAGTTAGATAAATTTTCCTTTCCAATTCTACTCAATTTGAGCAGGCTAAATGCTCTACTAGATCCTAGGCAGAGCATGTCTCAATTTGATTTTTGACAATACTTCTTAGTTCAATATCAGCATCTAGTTCGATAAATTTTCCTCGAAAGTTCTATCCAAATTGATCCTGCTACATGCTCCTAGATCCTAGGTTGGAACAGATCCCAATCCTTGATGGTGCAAGAAACTCCTATATCCTATTCAAGCATCATTTTCTTTACTTAAGTAGTTGGGAATTTTGGTAAGCTTTGAATTTGGAATATATATGTCTTATGATTCCTAGGTTGGAACAGATCCCAATCCTTGATGGTGCAAGAAACTCGTATATCCTATTCAAGCATCATTTTCTTAACTCAAGTAGTTGGGAATTTTGGTAAGTTTTGATTTTTGGAATATATATATTTGATAGATTCTTCACTGTCAACCATCACTCCTTAGACTGGAAATATTGGCTCATAATGCTCTCATTCAACTTGTTTATTTGTCATCTGGCTTGAAGGGTTATTGGAATCTTCTTTTCCCGCCAGCTGAATGGTTGGAATTTCTAACTTTCCTCTGATTTATCTATGCTTGATGTTGGGTATTGGAATTATTCCAACATTTTTTTAATGCAAATAGTTCTTTTATGAGTTATGAAGATTCAAGCATCATGCATCCGCAGTTTATTAGGAACATGCCTTTTTTTTTTTTTTTTGTGTGTGTTTTTTGAACGAGGAACATGCCCTTTTTTATTATAGTAGCAGATATTCTTATGATAATTGCTAAGGCTGATATCAATTCATGTGATGTGTGGCAAAGGAGACCTTATCAGTATCTATAACCCTGTTGATGAATTTTTTTTTTTTTTTTTTTTTTCTTTTCGTTATAGCATCTCCATTGCTATGCTATTTCATTGTGCCAATGCTATATTTTAGCATATTGTTAAAGAAATAAATAAATTTCTGCAATTTCAATGCCAAGTGTTGTGCCATGGCATCAAGTATAGCATATGCCAAATTTGGCACAACAATAAATGCTCATTTTTTAATTACGAAAATACTATTTTATAATAAATGCTTCTTTTTTTAATTACGAAAATGTCTTTTTATAATAAATGCTCTTTGTTTTTAATTACAAAAATGTCATCTTTTAATTAAGTGTATTAATTGTATTATTGACTTTTACCACAAATAGCATTTCAAGTAACATTTGTGCATTGGAGCACAATGTTAAATGTTTGCCAAATATAGCAATATGCTATTTTTTGTGCCAAATTTTGCATTGGCATATGCATTGGGGATGGTCTTACTCTTTGCCTAATTCTTTATATAGTGGCTTTCTAAAAGTTTCTAGTTTTCAATGTGTGCTCTTCAGAATTGCTGATTTCTTCTTGTTGAAAGGTGGTTTTAATTAAATATCTGTAATTTTATGGAAGTTGGTGAAGCAAATAGTAGAACTAGTGAGTACTAAGATCAGGAATGTGAGTTACTTTGGGATAAAGTTCTCTTTGTAGCTTCTTTCAGTTGGAGCGATGTCCTGTAATATGTTCTGAGCTGCTTTGGTTTTTGGTGAATTTATGGAGGATATACCTTATCCGTTAAAAGCTTGTTTGTATATTCTTCCTATTCTGAGTAAATTATATGTTTCTTGCCAAAAAAGATACTGGTCAGATATTTTAGTCATTCAGATCCATCTACTAGCTAATGAATACATTCCAATTTCTGTGTCTTCGTTGATTAGGTAAGCTCGGTTGCTGCTTATATATTCTCAAATAGGTAAAAGGTTAGATATCTTTAGTTAAATATATTATCATTAAATTTAGTAATGGCCTGGGCTGCAGAAAGGTATAACTTAAGAACACATTCTCTGTATTGTTGTTCTATACTAGCCTTTATTATTGAAATTTCATGTCTTTCTTAAAAATAAATGAAATCAAGAGAAACCATTCTAGTAAATATAATATGTCATATTGACACTGCTATAAGCTTCTTAGCAATTCTGAATGTAAACTTTCCATTGTAGTACTACTGATAACAGTTGCATATATGAAAGACGTGTGACTAAAGTTTTTTGTTTATGTTGCACTTAAGTTTACTTTTGTAGTTTTTGGTATGGCTTTTGATATCTTTATAGGAATTATGATTTTGGTTCAAATTGAGTTATGTTGTTCCTATTATGAGGTGTTATGTTATTTCTGCTGCAAAAGCACAATAATATCTTCTGTTTTCAACCTTTTTTTTTGGTATAGGGACCACTTATTAATTGGTTTTCTTTGTATTTTGCCAAGCTTGTGCTAGGAAACTTACATCTGTTTCGAGAAATTGCTGATTAGTCCTTAATCACTTTTAGTTCTCAGGCCGAGTTTACGTAATGGAATAACTTTTTTGTTACCACAACACTTAAGATTATCACTCTTGCTTAGTTATTTGTGTACCAATTTTGTAAGACTGTCATTCTTTTCCACTTCTTTATTTAGTTTTTCTTATTGGGAACTTTTGAGTTATTCTTCTACCTGAGCTGTTCTTTCTACACCCTTATTTGTTCAATTATCAGGAATGAATGGATTCTAGCCATACTTCATTTTTTAGAATCAGATTGCTTTGCTACTGTTAAACTTTCGTTTGTTAAAAGGAAATGTCTATTTCTCTTAATGGTTTACTGTGTGGAGTATGGGTTGGGACTTGGGAGGAATATTTTTTGAATGATGCTATTCTGAAATAATTACTTTAGAAGATCAACAGTCAAGTCATAGAGAACACAATTCATCCAGTTTTGATTAGGAAGAAACCTTTGATGAAGAGTCAGTTCCTTTAAGAACAGCAGCAAGTACTAAGAGATCATTACTGATTAGATACGCCGTTCGTTGGAAACACATTCAACAATGGAGCTGAAGGGTGATTTTCTTGGTCAAGTAAGTTTTTTTGAACTTCACAAAGTTATGACCCTATTGCTATTTTTTTTTTGTTTTGTTTTGGATTTTCCTTCCCCACTGTTGGTTTTTCCAGATTCTCATTTATTTATGCCAGTATCCATTACTGTTAACATTGTATCGGGCAAATCTTTGTAATCTGTTGCAGAGTGATTGTGATGCTCCATTATGTTGTTGGTTGCACTCTTGCTTCAATTAGGGTTACCTCCCGAGTGCAGTTTAATAAATTTTTTAATAGGAAAGCCTTGAAAGATTCCTTCTACTTCATTATGTGCCAACTATAGTAATAAATTTCATTGAGTTTGTTTTGCTTCTAGAGTGCTCGTTCTTTTCATCCATTGTCAGAAGCAAGTGGGGATGCAAACAGAACCAAGGTTATCTTGGCAATACACACCATTTGTCATGGACTCGTGTAGATAGGATCTTTGATCTGCATTATGAGGTAGGAAGTAAGGAAGGAGTGCTTCAAAGAGGCTATTGAGCGCATTTCCTATTATGTTCATTGGGGATGCAAGGGTTCTGGTGAACTGGAGCTCTGTTGCTGCAGGACACAAAGAACAAGAATTCCATAATATTGATAAATTTACGAAGTGCCAAAGTTATTTGATAAGGTGCCTTTTAGTTGTGGAAAAGGTTATCTTTTATGCATTTTTTTTTTTTTTTTCTCCTCTCAGAATGAAACTTTCTATTTGGATATACAGTTTATTCCTTATGTTTCAAAATAAAAAATAAAGTAATAATAATAATAATTTAGTTCTAGGCATGACACCATAATCTAGAAATTTATTGATAGTCATGCTCTTTTTGTGTTGTTACTTTTATTCATCGGATTGTTTGCAAAATTTCTGATGTACAGCTATCAGTGTCTTATTATAACTGATAGAATATGGGGGTACCACCTGCTGTGAAGTGAAGTAGCTACTATGTATCTTATGTTGTATTGACAAGTTGTTCTCATCCATTTAGCAGTCTACTAAAGTGATAGTGTTGTTCCTTGACTTGAGAATTGTTTGGCCAAGGATATGGTTTCTAGGTGGTTTTATGTGTTAACAAGTATCCATCGAGCATTAAAGTTAACTTCTGTCTGTAAACTTACTGCACAAGTTCACTCTTGTCCGGGTTGGTGTAATGAATTTGAAATAAGTATATTAGTTACATTATGCGTCTTGTTTCATGTTAAATGTTTTGGTTCTCTTAACTATGTATTTGTTTCCTCTTTTTTTCTGAGTTTTCCTCTCATGATTAGGTTTTTTTTTCTGTTTATCTTTGTCCTTATTTATGAAGGAGACAAGTACTGTTGGCTGTGCGTTTCTATTTCATATTCTTCCCTTTTCTCAAATATCATGCTGGTCTCTGATTCTATGTTTGCTTTAATTTCTTTTATAGATTTTGAGCTTTTGGCCTTGATGCTCTCATTGTTCTGTGAATTATGAACTGCTCGAATCTCAAATCACAAGGTATGTTTTACATGTTGATTAGGTTTTGCCTTTCTTTTCTGGTTTACCTGTATCTCTTTTGTTCTGCTTTTACTTTGGAAAATCTTTTGCTAGTATACTAGATTTGGTTAGACAATTTATAAAGCCACTTAAGCAATCTTTAAAAGAATGTAGATTGAGTTTAAAAATAATGTCAGGTTTATCCATTGATTTGGGACTCCATAACTCATTAAAATTTTGTTTCCTGATTTATAATTTTTTTTTACGGGTTCCCTGATTTATAATTTAAATTTGGACAATGCATGCATAATGCATTTTTTGATGTTCTTGTCTGCTTTAGAAGTCCAAATATCTAGACACTGAAAACAAAGAAATGTTGGAAATTCTAACAAGGGAAAATTATTTGGTACCTTGTAGTTTGCTTTTGGAACAAAAATGACCCTCATTTGTTTAAGGTTTATAAATATAAAAATAAAATAGTAGGTTCTATGCAAAAGTCAAACTTGAGTGATCAAATGACAAAAATACCTTTAAAGTTTTATTTATAATCAGCAAAAAATTTCTACAGCTTCTCCGTCTTCGACATCATCTCACTGTGTCACCATGAACGTATGTTCCAAATCCTAGAGAGAGAAACTGAGAGAGAGAGAGAGAGAAGGGTGTTAGCCCTCCCCTTTAATAAAAAAGCAAATGATGAAGAAACAAGCCATTTTTGGTCAAGCTTCGGTTGCTGCAGATGCTATGAGCCTTCTTGCTTGGTGTTGGAGAAATTGGAGGTCAGAACTAATTTGTACTGTTTAAAAATCAATATTTAATTTTAATTTTTAGAATTTTTCAATTAATTTATACTTACGAACAAGTCTTTGAAAATTGCTTCAAATTCTGAATTTCTACTTCTGGGAAACATTTATTTAGTAGAATTATTGGTTTTTGGTGCATAAAAATTAGATTTTTCTTTATGATTCTCCTGGAAAGGAAAATTCCAGCACTAGTTCTTTCTAGGCAAACAAACATTTTGGGAGTTGTTTAATTTGTTGTGGTGTTTTTTCAACAGGTGCTATGGATATCCCATTACCATTTAGTAAATTGGCTTTGGATTTGACTGATCATAATGGCAAGTAAGTGCTTTTGCCCTGCTAAAAGTTATAGCTTTTACTTTATTTTCTTCTTTTCTCTTTTCCATGGAAACTTTTGGGATTGTGGAAACTAGTTTAAAGCTCAATTTTTGAGGCAATAATTGGTGGAGAAAATAAGTTTACACTATAGAGCTATCTAAACCAGAGACAAGACTTATGTAGTTTTGGTAGCTACTGCAAGTTTCAATCCTCCTACTTTTATGCATTTATGCCTGTTTGGTATTATGGTTCCTCATTCTAAATTTGAGCTTTCAATTTTTGTAAATTTTGATACTTTTGAGGAGTAGGATCAGAGTTGCTAAGATAAAGTTGATGATGAAGAAATGCAGTGTCTTTTGGTTGAGATTTGAGCTTTCATTGTAAATGAATTGATTGTTTTTTCTTCGTTAGGCAGTGAAACCAGGAAATGTATAAAATTGTTGCAGCATAGGTATAGAAAGGACAAGCTTATGAACATCTTGGTTTCCCTTTTTAAAATGGTTCATTAGGCCTTGAGAAATTCAGGGAAAGAATACATATGAAGGCTCTTTCTTGTATAATTTGTTTAAGTTTTGGACTTTTATCTCTTAATCTTTGACTTGATGATTGTTGGAAATTTAACTTGCGTGTATGACTTAACTATGAATCTATGATGTTTTATGTAACTCTCGTTGGAAATATAGATTCAATGAGTATATGGTAAAAAACTTTGCCACTTTGCACAGAGCTAGCAAGGGATGCACTAAACTCGGAAGGCTTATGTGTTATTGGAGGTTATATGTCTCCTGTTAATGATGCATACAACAAAAGGTTGTGTCCCTATGTGTCTTTCAGTAGCTGGTAAATATAGTCTCTGAATAGGGGGTTCAATTGTGTCGGGTTGATGCTATTCTGAGGTCTCGGCAATCAGTAATAGGTCTTATCTCTGCCTATGTTAATTCTGTTGCCAGACGTTAACATGGTCTAGCTATGTGATCACTTGATATAGGGCCTTATATCTTCAGAACACCCTATAAAATTAGGTCAGCTGGCTTGTAAAAGTTCTGATTTTATGATGGTTGATCCTTGGGAGGTAATTTACACTCTCTCTCCCTCCATCTCAAGCTGGAAACTATATTTTTTAAATTTTTAGACGTCGCTTCTTTTTGTTATGAGTGAATTGAAGTTAAAAATTTTAATCCACATTACAGGCAAGAAAAAAATTTCAGCGCACTTTAACTGTTTTATCTAGAGTCAAGAGTTTCTTATGTGAGTGGATTGTTTACTAAAGGAAAGAATAGCAAAAGCTCTATTATTTCTTCTCTGCCTTTTAAGCTTAAGGTGACACTTTTGCTATTACATGCTCACTGTCTCTCTTTTACACTTGTATTAACTCACAAAGATAAACACCTTGCGGCTTTCATTTTAGAGAAAATTTTCAGGACCTTGATTGAATGCTAATGGGTTTATATTGAAAATTTTGTTGAACAAAACATTGATTTGCAATCTCTTTCTTGAGTAGTTGGTCTCCAATTTCGATTCATATTATATTGTAATTTTTTTAATATTTAGCTTTAAAAGCTGTTTTCCGTCTATAAGTACTTCCTTTTAGGTACTCTCTTCATAATCTGGTTCATGGTTTATTTGCAACTTCAAACTTATTTTTTCTCCTTGCCTTAAGGTCGTGATAGTCTGTGGCTATGATGTTCTTCAATCTTTCGGCATTCCTGGATTTTGGATTCCTGAGCAGGATACAACATATTGCTGATATTTATTAGAATTTTTGTAATCTCACTTGAACTATTGGCTACTCTAATTTTCACTTCTACATGTTACTGTAGAACATTATGACCTCGAGATGAGGCTTTTTCTTTTTTCCAGGTCCAGACCATTTGCAGTGAGTTTGGTGTGGTTTGCATTTGCTGGGAAGGCCAAGATGTTGAGAAAATCGTTTCGGATGATGAAGTTTTGAACAAGAACAGGTTAACCAGATGTCTTGATTGTTTTCTAGTATTTACATTTCGATAATTAGCTAAATTAGCAAAATGGTTTCTTTCTTGGCAGAGCATTATAAAATTGTGGATGAACTTGTGCCAAACCAAGTAAGTTCAACTAGAGTAAGGTAATAGAAGGCGGAACAAATCTGCGTAATTAAAATTTTTGCATGAATTCCTATCACAAAAATTCTTTGGATTCTGAAAATTTTGCAAATCTATCCCTCTGATCGTTTTCCAATCAAAATTAGGGAGAAAAAAAAAACTAATGAAAAACGGTCAGAGAAGATACATCTGATAAAATTTTCAAATCAAATTAAACAACAGGGTTTTTGCTAGAAGGATAAGCTACAGGGAATTTTCTTGGTCATTTCCTCATGAAAAAAATTGAGAAAATGGATGTTAAGAGAGATTTTGACCTGATTGTTTTGATTTCAGGAACTGCATTTCAAGAGGGCTCTCTATCAAATATCTTACTGCTGATGAAGTTGTTAATTGTATCAAAGAAAATCAGCTCTACTTCAACGAAAAATTATGGCAAACCCCAATTTTGAATCAGTGTATAAATAAAATATATTTTATGTTATTATTGTTGCTTATATGAATCATTCTGATGACTTCAAATAGCAATTTGATTTGAAAACAATTCATTTTTATGATATGTGAAAATATATTTTTGGATTTAAAAGTTATGATTTATCTATGTTTCAAATCATTTTCCAAATAACTTTCAAAAAGTTTATATATGTCAAACTTAATTTT
>WUAT03086771.1:0-13082 GCA_010015005.3 Ulmus americana | reverse complement strand
GACGTTCGAGGGTCAAAAAACGAAGGAATGAGAGTTTTCTATATACCGCTTCTTCAAGGGTAATAGTCTAAAACTCGTTTGGTGATTATTTGCTTATTAGTTTGTGTTTGATGGTCCTGTAGATTGTTATAAAATTTAAAATACTATTCCGCTGCGTTATCACGATAACTTAAATAACAATCCATCACATGCTGGCCAACCTATTTGCCTTGCATGCCGAGCTACCCCCTTGCATGTTGAGCTACCCCCTCGTCTTGCCGAGCTATTTAGCTCAGCCATCCTTGTTGCCGAGCTGGGCAGCTTGGCCAGGCCGAGCTTGGCTGTCTCGCGACCCCGCTACCTGCCAAGGCCTATGCAGGGGCATGGCTAAGCCACGCTGCCTAGCCTACTGACCAGCCCAACTCTGCCAAGCTGAGTTGTAGCCTTGTTGAGGCAGGCGTCGCAATTTCGTCCGTCTCGTCTGTTTTCCTGACTTCCAAACTTGGTACTTCTTCAAGTCCATCCAATATGCTTGCGACGAACTATTCTTTACGTCTGACACCTTCCCAGATTACATAGCTCCTCAAGGAGCCTCTCAACACTAAGTCAATTTGAGATGCGATATCTCAAATTCTAAGCTTTTCCAAAACTCCCTGTTTCAATTGATCATCAATTGATCTATGACATATAAGAAGACAAATCCTTGTAATCGCCATTACAACGATCCTAGAATTATGGAATTTTGTCTCATGTCTTGAAATGCACATGTGGCGCAACAGGATTGGAGCCTTCTCTTTCTCCTTAAGAATCGTTCCTTCTTCCTGATTGCCTCCTCCGTTAGTATCTCTATAAATACCTCATTTCTCACAATTCCAGAGGTACACTTTCATTTGCTCTGACATGTGAAAACTCCTTTTGATGTTCTCTCTCTTTCAAAGATTACAAAAATCATAGCTGACTTAAGTATTGAAGTGTAATTGGGAGAACAACTCTCTCGACCTCTTATCGTTTTTGTTTTACAGATAGTTTGACAATTTCGATGCCGTCATCGTCACGAAGACGCCATCAGTTTCTCCAAGCTAGACCTGACTCGACGCCAGGTCATCCCGCTGACTTAAAGAGAGTTGCTCACGTGTCCTTCTTTGACTGTTGACCAGATTTTTACGTCAACATTATTTATTGGGTCTGAAATTATAATTTAATAGGCTGCGATTATAGTCTGGAGATTGTAATTTAACGGGTTGTACAATTATGGGTCTGAGATTTTAATTAGTTTAAAAAGTTCTGTATGTAAACATATAAGATGAAGTTCATTATATATATAATATGTGAACTAGAGTTGCACGATTTAATATGTTTAAATTCGAAGTGTTTTTGTGTTACATTTTTCAATACATTGAATTAAATATTTTAAATTATAATATTGGTCTTGCATATGTACATTGAAAAAAAAAAAAAAAAGAGGAAAGGAAATGGGGTTGGATTATTTGTTTTGGTAAATAGGAAATGGGAATTGTTAAACGTATTTTTGTCATGTAATCTGGTTGGTGTTGCAAGTTTGTTACGGTAATCATTTGTAGTTGGTATAAAGTTTGTTTTTTTTTTTTTTGATGAAATTCTAGTTGGTATAGAGTTGTAATTATAGTACATATCAAACGAAATGAAATTCATTATATAATTGGGTTATCATTTAAAAAAAATAAAGACAAAAAAAAAAAAAAAAAAACGTATAACGAATGAAATTCATTATATTGGGTTACCGTTATAAAGAATGAAAAAAACAGTATATAGTATAACGTGATTTGCATTATAATATGGCGTGTTGAGAAAGTTTGCGTAAAACATTATGCAAACCGTTAAATTTTGCACTCAAATATACCCTACAAGAGTTGATTTGATTAAACTTTTATGCTAAGAAAGAGGAATTACATGGAACAAAAGAAATATAATTTTTTTAAAACAACCAGATTTTCCTTTTATCATTCTCTATTTCTTTTTCTGCCCTAAAATTATCTGAATAGTTCAAACTTGCAACAAGAGAACCGTACCTGTTTTGGTGAATTCCTTATCTATCTGTTTAATAAAAAAAATTAGCTTCTGATGCAGGTACAATAGCCAAATCATTCAATAGTGACTACAAAAATTTCAACATCAGCTCTCAAACAATGTCCTCAATTCTCCTTCGAATACCGCTGTTACCTTCTCCAATTATGAATTTTATGAATGACCAGTGCTGGATGACCTTTCTGGTCGATGGAATTTGTGTCGCTTGTGAGAATGGCGGTCATCCCTATCCTTGTAGCTCTTTTTGCGGTAGTCTTCCCTGTCCCTGGACTTCCTCTTATGATGGTTTTCTTCCCTCTCAATAGAGGTGGAAGGATAATCATCCCTCTCCATTGAGGTCCTTTCAATATAGTGGTCACCCTTGTTCTTGGAGATCTTATGAGAGGGATCCTCCCGATCCATAGAGCTCCTCTTGCTGTGTCGTTCTTCCTTGTCCACTGGACTGCTTTGGTGAGTTTGTGTGTCCCTATCTGTGGACCTCCTGTGAGAGCCTTCTTCTGTTTCTACCAAACTCCTTTCTCTTCTAGGTGGGGATGGCATCTACAACCATAAGTGAAGGAAATCCAATATGAAATATTAGTTTTCAAGTTTAAGCAAAAACAAACTTTTGTTTCTCTCTCTTATTCTGAGTAATCTTCATTTTCTTTTTCTATCCAGAACTATACTGGTGAAAGATTGAATTTGAAGGATAGTTTCTAGAAGCCCATAAGATAAGTAAAGCAAGTCCATGAACTGGTTTTGAAATTATGACATTCATAACCTTGGGCTTAAAAGGTTAATGAAGTGAAAGGACACATACCTGATACCGTGACATGTACTTTCCTTCTGGTGGAGCTGGAATACCAAGCCGTTTCAGTTCGTCATATGGGATTGGCCGCCTGATTACATAGAAGGAGATATGGACTAGTTAAACAGATTTCTTAATAAGCAACCAAATACAGTAATATTAGCTATGATAGAGCCCAAGCCCCTCCCCTCATCACATTTAAAGCATCTAGCAAAGTACCAGGAGGAAGCGAAAATATTTAGTTTTTTTTTTTTCCAAGGTCAAATCCCTTGTTGCAGCATCTGTAACACAAAATAGCCAATTTATGAAACCACAAGGCTTCACAAATTTTAGCAGAATTTGTCTGGTCAAACTAATGAAACCACAAGGCTTCACAAATTTTAACAGAATTTGTCTGGTCAAACTAAAGAAACCTCAAAAGCAATAAACCATATCCAAATCATAAATCCATAATAGAAATTGAACAACTAAGTTGTTTGATAGTTTTAATTCCAAAGATTAAAATGACAGAATGTGGCCAAAATCTAAATTGAACTGCCCCAGCAGAATTTGTTCAAATATCCGTACAGTCTTAGTTCGACTCTATGAGTCAATTAAATCTCAGTCAAACTAAGAATTTAAACCACACCGGTCAGGATTGCATTAGACTTTTCTGCCTACTCAGGTAACTTTAAATTCAATTAAAAAGAATAGCATAGCTAGCAACAAACAAAACCTACACCCCCACCCCTCCAACCCCCATTTCCTCCCCACCCTCATCTAAGGAAAGGAAAGTATGTGAAGAGTGTATCTAATATGTCAGTACCTTGTTTTCTAATGATAGTTTCATAGGATACAAACTAAATGCACTTTGATGTTCTCCTACAGTTCATAGGATACAAATTAAAGCTTTTTTCAGCAGATATTTCATTATAAAACTTGTCATCATGTGCCATGGTGTTCAATAATACTTCAAACAAGGGGATAGAAAATATTATATCTAAAAATTATATGGAATAATGAATGACTATATGCAAATTATTTGAAGAACAAATCGAGTAAAATATCAATTAGATGGAACTCGTGCATACAGAGGAGCTCGAAAAGGTCTTTCTCGTCCTCCAAAACGAAGTTGTCCTGATTCCTTCTTACCGCCAAGACCCCCTCCTGTCATTAAAGTAAAGAAAATTATCCTGATATGGATCTATGTTAAGTCTCAAAGTCTTAACAAATGAGAATAACTAACTGACCTAACCTTCGAGGAATCCAGCCTGGCATTAGCTGCTGTCTATTGTAATCAACTATGATTTCACAGTCATCAATGATTGAATGGTGAGCATCCTGCAATAAGAAAAGAGAAACTAAATTAGAGGCTACCATATGTCTCCACCGAATATAAATGTGGGTAAAAATCTATGAACTCAAAACTTATTAATTTTTTGGTCCAGTTTCTCAGGTTTGTGCCATGTATGAAGTCCATGATTAGTTTTTAGGCATGAATCCAAACCAAATGAAAACAACTCAATTTCAGCTTACCAAAACTATTTTAGCTATGGATAGTACTCAACTATGAGATCCTTCAAACTAAATACTGTATTGATTTATTTTCTCATTAACTTTTTAAGTACATGTCAAAATATCTCCGTAGGTGCCAACATCTAAATCTGATAAATTATGAACATTTATTCAATGCAAACTATTCCAAGGTGTTCCAACAGCCCAAGGAGCACTGAGATTGTATTAACAATAGCTTCTTTTTCAGTGTTCCCCATACTTCATGAACAGTTTAAACATAAGCCATATTATTATTTAGGATGTACCAAGGGGACAGTTTTAACATACCCCATATTGTTATTTGATATCTACCATTTAATATTTAATGAACAAATTGGTCTCTTAATTGTTAATCAAAACTAGAGGCAACATTATTGCATAGGCAAATGCAAGTTACCTGCAACTCGAAAATCAAATCAGTAGAGTACTAAAGAGGTTATAACAAAATAAGTTACATAACTCTATTATTGGAAAGCAAAACAAATTGTTGTGCTCACTCTTTGAAAATGAAGACACTTTTAAGTCCAAACGTTGCACGTGTCTAAATTAGAGTCCTATCTTGTCCTATACATTCTTTAACAAACCCTAGCTTTCTTTCCCTCCAACTATTGATAAAGAACATATCTGTCAATAATGTGCAGGCAGCACACTATGAAACAAAATTAAAACAGAGGATCAAGTACCTTGTATGCACGCCGCATTTCTCTTTCAGTTTCAAATTCCACAAAAGCATAGCCACGTGAAGCACCAGTAACTGAAGCAAAAAAATATCAAGACACAAAAAGGTGATTTATACTATCAAGACAAGTCAAAAACAAAACAAACTTTTCAAACTATTCATTTGATGGGCAATTTAAGTAGCCAGGCACAGGAATAACATCATCATCCACCGGTTAATACTTAGCAGCTCACCTCACAATATGGAGAAGGTTAGAGTTTACTAATTGTAGAAGGAAAAATGCATATATCTTAGCGCAAATAGTGCTTATTCCTATAAACTTTAAGTCATTCACAGAGTCACAGTAACTTGCACTAACACCTTGTAAAACTGACCAACTAATGTCAAGACAGAAAAGAAATTGAGAAATTTTGAAGAAACCATGCAAGAGGAGTTCCATATTGTAATATTTCTTTGGATGCACCAATAAAAGAACAATAACATAAAGCTAAAGCCATATATACTATATCAAAATATGAATATCTACAATCAGACATATATAAAGCTTTAGCATCTTAGTATCTTACATTCAGCATACACATTAACAGCGACACTTTTCAAACTGAATTAAAACTCTATCATCACTCTTCAAGAAATTACGGAATTGGTTCATAATTCATAAAACATAAATAAACAAAAGACTAGACAAGAAAATAAATAAATAGGAACCTGTAAGTGATATATTATACCTATGTTCCTAACCAGCCGTAAATTCTTCACCCGACCATACTTGCTAAAAGCCTGGAAAACCCAAATCAATACTTTTTTCTGGATAACTAAAGAAAAAACCCAAATAATAATAAGGGAATATAGCACTGGAAGCCATCAATTATGAAAAATTATACAACTATGCCACTAAGATGACAACTTTTAGAAATGACAATATTTGACCCCTCTATTGTTATGAGATTTTGATATACGATAACTCGTTGGAAAGACAAGAGAACGTACTTTCTAGAGCCACCAAAATCAACCCAAAAAAACGATTGCAGTGACCACACTTATGCCGGAAGTTGCGAGGACAAAATCACGCGCCGATAGCAGCTCGTGTAGCTACTCCAAGCATTTTTTTGGGTTGATTTTGGTGGCTCTAAAATGTACATCCTCTTTTAACTTTTCAACGAAATCCGACAACAACAGAGGATCAAATATTATCATTTCTAAAAATTATTCATATTAGTTGCATAATTTTTCACAAATTGATCTCATCTGCTATGAAGGTCCTAATAATAAAAATACAAAAAATGAATGATTCTACTTATGTTCTAGCAGGGACCAAACCAACAAAAGAAAAAAGAGCTTTACCATGCGTAGAGTGTGATCGGTGGTTTGGGGAGAGAGGCGAGCAACGAAGAGAGTAGAGTAAGGGTCTCCAATGAGCTTTGGATCACCAAAGGGGTCATCTGAAGAAGGAGAGACAGAGATTTGAGAAATCCAAATTAAAAAAGAGAAATAAGAAATTGAAATTAGAGTTGAATACGAACAGAGGGCAGCAGAAGAGCAGAGATGGGCACGATAGACGGCGTTATCGTGAGGGAGAATGTCGGTTCCGTCGATGCTTCCGGCTTGGATTGGATGATACGATTCTGCGTAGAACACTGAGTTTATGTTGTTGTTTCCTCCGCTCATTTTCCTTTGCTTTTGTTTCTTTCTCAATTTCACAGCTATTTTCAACCTCGAACTAACAATCGTTGGCCCAGTTTTTCCTTTTTCTCATACATAATCATTTCGTAGTCTGATGCTCTTTAACTCTATTACGCGTATTGCTATCTTTGCCCCCGTCTAGTTTTTTCTTATCAGTAAACTCACTCCCGAAACTTAAGACCCTGTTTGGAGGAAAAGGGCAGAAGAAAAAAAAAAAAAGAGTATTATTATTTATAAATTAAATTAAAATTAAGGAAAAACTCTTTACAGGTATCTAGTAATTATCCAAATATTTGATTTAGACTCTTACTTTTAAAACAGTTCAACTGAGTACCCAAAGTTTAATTTAAATTCATCCCAATACCCTTAAATGTTCAATTTTTTTGAAAAAGACAATTATATCCTTCAGTTTTAAGGAAAATTTGATTAAATAATCCCCCAAAAAGATTTGATTTTAAGGTCTAGACCCCTTCCTTTTTGAATTGGATGACTCGCCCTTGTATCTCTTTTTTGTCCTTTTAAATTAAGAGGTTAAAATGTTCTAATTAAAGGAACCTCACTCTCTCATTTAAAAAGCATAAAAAAAAAATATATATATATACGTTGGGAAGAAGGAAAGAGGGAAAGTTCCCTTTACTTTCCCAATACAAAAATTGAAATTTCAAAACATCATTCTCTCTCCTCTCCATTGAAAATTCAAAGCATCCCTCCCCATATCCTGCGCGTCTGTAGACGAACCCAGGCCACCATTATCGTCGACTAGTTGCTCGCTGCCTGCCTGCTTGCTGAAGACGTTGTTTGTCTCGATTGGTGTGTGCCAACCAGAGTTCGTTGGTGTGGCTACTAAGCGCTTGGGTATTTTGTTTTTGAACTAAGACTTTTGCCCTTTGTTCTTTTGAGCCCCTGTGTGAAGTAATGCTTCGAGTATTACTGTTATGAGTCATGCCCTTGTTTCTTTATTCTTATATATCTCATTTTATTTAGATTTTTGGCATGGAGCTTCTTTGCAAGCCAGATAATCCTGAATATAAGGTATTTTTTGAACCAAATTGATTTCCCATGGCTTTCCTGACAATTTGTTTTCTTTTGACTTGCAATGCCTTCGTGCCTTATGCTCCATTTTTTTTTACTCGATATTGATTTGTTTGTTGTTATCATAGTACTCTTTTATGTTCTACTATCTATGGTTCTTATTTTATTTATCTTTTTTTAAATTTAATAGATAGCAATAGGCACCAATGATGTTGCTATCTATAAACCTGCAGAAGCAATTAAACTTGTTGGGGAAAAGGTAACTCGGGAACCCGAACCATTACATGATATTAACACCAAAATTTCTGTTTGTGTGGATCTTGACGGCTAGAAGTCGATATGTTTCATATTTAACTATTTCATGGTTATATTGAGAAACTTTTTGCTTTTTGTACAAGTGTTATGATGTACTTGCATTATAGTAGTTTATTCTTACTCTGATTATCACCTTTGTTTAGGCTTTTTACCAAGTCTGTAATTCTTTTGTTGAAGGATATGAGCAGTGTGAGAATGTATCACACATGTCATACCCTTTGTGTATGATTTGTGAAGGAATATTTATTGCATGATTTGTTGTTTATGGAATTGTTATGTTGATCTGATTGATGGATTGATGGATTTGTCCTCTACATTTAGGTGTGGTCGCATAAGTAGGGAACAAAGCAATCAAGTCTATTCAAAGGATGAAGACAGGGAGATATTCTTTGAATGATGAAATTCATCTTTAGTAAGATATCAAACATGCATGAACAAACATCTAATGGTATTACAGCTTATGATGTTAATGTACAGTCACTTGAGAAGCAAGTTGGTACAATAAAGGAAATATGGCTTTGAGTAGAGAAGTAGAATAAGGATTGCAATGCAGAGAATGTGGAGTAAGAGTAGAGTTGGAAAGATAATAGAGGAATATGGGTTGTTGTATGGTTTCAACTAGCGTGACATACCTTCTCATACTGTGTGCCGTTAGGGTATGTCACACTTGTCACAGTAGTTGAAACCATTCACAACGACCTCTTCCTCTATTATCTTCCCAACTCTACTCTTCAACTCCACACTCTTCGCATTGTAATCCTTAATTTGCTTGCTCGAAGTTGGATTTCTTTCATCTTGCCAACTTGTTTCTCAAGTGAGTTCACACTAACATCACAAGCTTAATACCATCATATGTTTATTCATACATGTTTGATATCTTACTAAAAGTGATTTATTTCATCATTCAAAGGGGATCTGTGGAGTCCAGAACACCTAGTGGAGGCTTTCTACAACTAATATTTTGAGCATGTAATATTTTGAGCACTTTAAAAGTTACTTGAACACCAAAAAATTGTAGAATATCAGTTTATCATCTTTACATTAAAGACTAAAAGAATATCGAACTTATATAATCATCTTTACATTATAAGGAAAAATATGCTAAGAAGGTAAACAGTGTGATAGAGTTTGTCACACTTGTCACACCTACATATATACATTAAAGCGTTACTTTTTTTAAGCAACTTAATACAATAGCTAATACATAATCTATAATCATCATTCAAGAATAATACATAATAATTTCTGTCAAAAAAAAAAAAAAGAATAATACATAATAAGACATCTATTCTGAAATTTCACTTGTATGCAATTACAAACATCATTGCCATGAAAAAATAATGTCTATCAGTTAAGAATACATTACATTATACATCACTTTTGTGCAAACAATAAACTAGGCTACCACCAATTACAAACATCATCACCAACAACATCAGTTTTGTGACATTTGCAATATGCTTCACTAGGCTAGCATCAATACATATATCATGCATAATTTTTGTGTGCTATAAAAAAGAAATTTGATATTATACATGAAAGAAATTTGTGCTTTAAAAAAGATTTGATATTAAGAAACTTTCAAAACATGAAGATGGATCTATTAAGACATATATTGTGCACAATTTCTTTCATCAATAGCATAGTCACCTATTAAATTATCATGGGTACACCTAAAACATCAAATTAACACAAAATATGTCCTCAATATCAAGATCAAAAGCAATGGTTGATAATAGAAGTCTCTCACAAAGATTTCACAAATGGTATGACAAGTATGACATATTCTCACATTGGTCATTCTCTTCACCAAAAGAATTACAGACTCGGTAAAATTTTAAAGTACTGCCTAGAAACTAGAAAGTTTCAAAGTTTCCTACTTCTCTGGGTAAAATTTTCCCAAGATAATATCAAAATTTCAAAAGACAAAAACATATCATATAAGTAGACTGGAAAACAAAAACTCATTCCCTAGTTACAACAAAATCCAGTCAAATTTCCCCAAAATTGACTAGAAATTCCACATTTTTTATAACGTCTAAATCTACTAAGTTAGATACCCATCTCAAAACTACCTACAGGTTCAATATCCTGCTACTTATTCTTTACAGTAACACCAAGCTCCCCAGCAACAATCACAGTAGTAGCCACGTCCAAGAACATCCAATGCTCAACAACTCCAACAATCCTCAAAATTGAGTCACTAGCAACCTTTAAATCCCCAATATCTTTCTTCAAGTACATGTCCACAATATTGTTCTTGTTAAATGTCTCAAATGGTTCACCACTTTCACCTTTAGTCTTTAGTTTTGCAACACAACCCACTTCTACAAACAAGTCTTGGAGCTTATGGTGAACATATTTCCAACCATACTGGACAACCTCAACCGGTATAGTAAAACCACTACCCCTTAGCGCAAAAGCTAGCCGATTCGAGCCATGACGTGCTTCATCATTGACCTTGCTTTGAGACCTAGAACCATCCATACTTGACTGCTTTATAGGCCGCAATCTTCTTCAACTCGCCATGGGTTAAAATCACAGGCGCAAGAGATAAAGCAGAAGAAGCAATAGGAACCATGGTAGATTTATCATAATTGAAGCCCAAAATCGAAACCTAGATCAATGGAGAAGTATATCTATCAAGGAAATGTGTGGTTTTGGGAAAGTGGAAAAATAGAGAGAAAGAAAAGAGAAAGAATATGACGAAAATATAGGATTTTAATTAACATTTTAATTACTTAAATTAAAAAGGGTAAAAAAGAAAAAAAGGGGCGAGTTATCCAATTCAAAAAAGCAGGGGTTTAGACCTCAAAATCAAATATTTTTAGGAATTTTTCCATGAACAATTAAGGAAAAATTAAACAGATTGACAAAGATTATAATATGTTATTGATTATAATAACATCAGAAGAGTTTAATCCCTTATTACTTATATTCACTCTCATATATACGACTATTTTTTTTCTTTCAACTTGTTATGAATAAATAGCTCCGTACACATCTTGAGCCGAAAATACTTCATCTTCTTTTGCGAGCAAAGCTCCACATATTCCCTTTCTTGTAATGACAACATAATAGAATAATTTGAGCATTGTTACAAGAATCAATTACACAAACCACAAGTATACCACTAGTCACTGACTGGACCTATGAACCAAATTTAAGGGGCATATTGTAAGAATTTTTTTAGAGGGGAGCAAAATATATAGAGTTTAAAATTTAAGAGTAAAAATATATATAAAAAATAATAATTAGAAAATGAGATGAATGTCCACCCTAGTTCTCATGCAGGTCCGCTAATGCAACTGGTGCATGCATTACACACCATTAGTATGTGTAACTTATACGAGTGGCATGCAATACTCATGCGCAAGTATATGTTACTCATGCTAATAATTGGAGAACATATAACACTAGTACGTGTTAGCCAAATCACAAAATCATACACAAAACATTCAACATGTATTCTTCAATGAGATATATCACAATCACAACAATTGTTTATCAAAATTTTACTTTCACTTGAGAAACATCGATTAGCGTTTTTCTGTTCACGATTTAAATAAAATTTTAATAATTCAAACAAAATTTTTATTTTGATAATTTGAATAGAGTAATATAGTATTTATTTCATAATTGATATAACCAAATCAGATAAAATAGAAAAAAATATATATTTGTTTAAATATTTGAATAAAATTATTATTTATTTTTTAAACAAATTTTATTTTGTATCTCAATTATTTTTATATTAAATTATCAAAATATTTGTTGGTCCTTTAAAATTTTAAATTTATCATTTTCTTTATAATTTATTAGTTTTTTTCTTCTACGTTTATTTTAATTTCATTTCCGATATTATCTTCTTCTTTTTTTATTCTCGTCTTAAAATTTAAAATGATTAAAATAGAAAATACATAAATTAAAAAAAAGTCATAAATGAATGTTGATAGAAAGTTGACATTGAAATATAAACATGAATGTATTAAATTTTACAAATCAAGATGAAACTGTTTAAGTGAAAATAAAACTACTTCGACCAGTGACTACTCTAAGTTTATGTTTGGTTGACTATTTAAAATAGCATGTTCTTGTTTTTAATAATGTACTCGTTTGTTTTCCATATTCTCAACACTTTTCCTTATTCTCTTACACTATTCACAATACTCTATATTCTCCATTACTTTTTTAATAAAATATTATCTTTTTTCACCACTTTTTTAATAAACTAATATTACATCTCTCAACTACATCACCACCTTTTTAATAAATTATTATCTCTCTTCACCACTTTTTAAATAAAATATTACCTCTCTTCACTACCTTTTTAATAAAATATTATATCTTTCTATTATATTATTATTAAATTTTGTAGACCCTATCAATCCTATTTACAATACTCCCAACCAAACAAAACTACTATTTTCAATACCCTATTTAAAATACTTAAAAACGCTGAATCAAACACACCCTAAATCAATTGCAAGCATTCTAATCATTTGAACTACATAGAGCTAATGTTGCATATTAATATATATAAAAAGACAATCCAGAGAGGTTTTTCCTTCTCTCTAGAATTGTGGGAATTTTTTAGATTTTGAGAGTAAGAAGGGGATTGTCGTTGTGAAACCCCAACATATCCAAGTACGATTATTAATGTTTTATGGTTTAACTTGATATAAGTCGTAGAATATTTTACCCATAACTCACAACGTCAGAATTTAACTTCGTACCTCTATCATACGAGGAAAGTTATGCATGTCAGGGATACCAAAGTTTGAATCATGAGCTATGAGTAAGTGTGTGTTCGATGATGTTTTTCAATATACCAATTCAAAATATTTTAGAATCCAAATGAGGAAAATCCATATGTCAAAGTTTTGCACAATTCGAAACGATTTAAATTCGTAAAAATGCATCAAGGAGTTAGAAATTTAATTGCTAGAATTTAATCGAATTAAATGCACACTTAAACAAGAATTAATGTCTAAATAATCAAGCAATGAA
>WUAT03086661.1:0-13082 GCA_010015005.3 Ulmus americana | reverse complement strand
AAGGTTTTTTTGGGTTTTTATAAAATCAAGAATTTGTTGCATTGAAGAATTTTAAAATCTTATATTAATAGTAAATAGATATTGTTTGGTTTGGTATTCTAAAATGAATTTTTGATTTTTATAAAATTGAGACTTTATCGTATTGAATAATTTTAAAATGTTATGTTAATAGTAAATTATGTATTTTTTTTTTATTCTTATCCTCAATCTTCTAAAATATTCTTTTATTCTATTTTATGGCTTATTTTATTTGTTATTTTCCCTCTACATATAGCTTGTTGATGGGTCCTTTATTAAGGAATCTCTCATCCCCTTACAGATATTATAGTATTTAAACTGATATTTTTCTAATCTTTTTTTCTCTTGGCATTTTTTAATAATATCTTCTCAAACTGACATTTATGAAATTGTCTTGTTAATTTATCCAAGATTAATATTTGTAGAGTATATTATAAATTGAAACCAAAACTATTAGAAAGAAAAATTAAAAAGTCTTTCATAGTTTTTTGTACGACAAGTCGCTAGGCTGCTTCAACATACATTTCCATCAATAAAAAGATTCCAAACGACAGATCGTTTTGTCAGATTTAAAGATATGCAATAAAATCATTTTCATATTCCCATTAGAAAGATTTTTTTAAAGAAAATAATAAAATAATAGACTAATTGGCTCAAATATCTTGTATCGTTTGCACGATTTTGTATGTTGTTCTTTATTTAAAAAATTTAAGCGTTAAACTTTTTAATATTACTATTTATTAGCATTTATATATAAAAATATCTCAAAATTAGAAGATAATTTTGACCTGAAGTGCCAATTAATAATGAAAGGTTTAACACTTAAAAAACTTATATAGAAGACAAAGTGCAAAATCTAGCAAACTATAGGAAACATTTGAGCTGATAAGTCTAAAATATATAGTAGTGTGAAAACTTTCAAATAACATGTCATTCTCAGACTTGTTGAACACACACTACAACTGAATCAAAACTCTAACCCCCATCCTTCTTTCCAACTTGTTATTATTAATTTATTATCGATTCCTCCGTTTTTCCATTTTGATTAATCTACTTTACAAGTAATATGTGTAACTCTCCTTTATCAATTGCAAACTAATGAAATAAAATACTAGTTATTTGATCCTATAATGAATCATCTAAAGTTATTTAAGCATGTACATTTTAGCTTCAAAATTTTACGATAAATGAGTGATGTGCAAAGTATCAAAACAATACTTTTCTTTTACTAATACTAAAATGATCCTGAATAGATTAAAGTGATACAAAATAAATCTTACATCTATGATTTTTCAAAACTTGAAGGTACTTCATACAATGTTGAGAGACATTTAATCTCTCAGTAATTTTTTTTTTTTATCAAACCTTAACTAAAATGCAACTTAACAAATATGTTCAATTTTTAAAAAATTATTAACAAAAGAACCATTTTGTATCAATCAATCCATGGGCTATTTTGGTGGTCGATACCATTAGTGAAATTTACTCAAAAATGTATTCTTGTTGATTAAAAGTTTCTTGTGGCTATGATTCTCTTAATTGCTATCATAAATATAAAGGTAAATTACAGCTACGGCCTCCAACCATTATCCCCTTAAGCGGTCATGTCCCTAATTCAGAAATCGTTACAGAAATGCTCCTAATAATAGAGTGCAGTTTCATCATTTCCATCAATTACTGTTAGTTAACTCTGTTAAAAGTCAAATAATGAGGGTATATAATACTCATGGCCCCCAACCTTTCACGTGTTTAGCAATATTGCCCCCAACCTGATTTTTGTTGCAATACTAAACAAATTATTATTATTATTTTTTGTCATATGTGAAGACACACTCACACCCACCCGCAAAAACTCACCCAATCGCCTGCAAAACACACCCACACCCATCAGCTAGCGACCCATCCTCACCCGCAAACTACAGGGCACCAAATGATAATTATCCCTACAATTTATTACATTTTCGTACTAGGATCAATGTGATATATCTAATATATCAATATTTAAAAATTTATTTATATTTTAAAATTTTAAAATACATACAGAAAGTTAATTAAAAAACTAAAAATGTTCTAGTAAACTACAGATTGACTCAAGATACCAAAATGTAATACATCGAAACATGGAGGTACATTAAATAATTTTCAAAATATGAAAGATACTTTTTGGGAAAAAAAAATGAAATTTGAAGTTACTAAAATGTTAATATCTTTTTTTATTTTATGATAAATTATATTTTTATCCCCTCGACTTGGGGGTAATAACAAATTGCTCTTTAAACTTCAAAAAGTTGCATCTAATCTTCTAATATATTGTAATATTGCAAATAATTTTATCAATTATGTTTAGTTTGTTTTATGAATGAAAATGTTTATGTAGTCGTTAACTCTTAGTTTTTGTAGTAATGTCACGTAAGTCTTTCGTTCAAAAAACAAATATAAGTGTTTATTAGTAACAGGCCGGTGGATGTGAGTGTTTTGCAAGCAGTTGGATGAGTTTTTGCAGGTGGGTGCGGGTGTGTTTTCAAACGTGGCGAAGAAGAAGAAGAAAAAAAATAAATAAGGAAGAGAGAAAAAAATAAGGAAAAACAAATTTTGTTTTTGATTTTTTTTAGTTTTTTTCTTTTAGTATTACAACAAAAATCGGATTGAGAGCAAGATCACTAAACATGTGAAAAGTTGGGGGCTGTGAGTGTTATATACCCTTAGTGGTTGACTTTTAATGGAGTTGATTGGCGGTAGTGGATGAGACAAAACCGCACCCTTTTAATGTTGTTAGTGGCATTTTTGTAACGATTTCTGAACTGGGGACAAGATCGCTTAAGGCGAAAATGATTGGGGGCCGCAGTTGCAATTTACCCTAAATATAATATCAATGTACTCCTCAATTAAGGCATTTTTTTTTTTTTTTTGAGAGTGCTCCCATAAATTAATTGGTTTTTTGAAAAATAGAATTTAAAGGCATGTTTACTTGTGGGAATAAATATTGACAAATAAGAATTAATAACTTGTTAAATATCCAACCATCGAAATGAATTATGTGGGCATTAGTGAAAAAGACATTAATGTGGATCGGGAACTCTCATGTGGATTGACTTGTTAATTTATTGTCTTCAAAATTTTGGTTTAAGAATATGGGCAGAAATGTCTTTTTCATAAAATTAAAAAATAAAATAAAATGACCTATCTTTTTTTAAAAAAAGAAAAGGAAATGACCTATCTTTTTAATAAAAATAAAAAATAAAAATAACCATATTTTAAAAAAATATAGGCATTGTGTTCATATTCCTATTTTGATTCCCAACACTTTGCTCTGATTCACTACAATTATCTCTTTGCATCTGATTCCCAAGTCCTAACCAATCTAACTTGTATTCAATCCCATTACTTGTGAGTAAATGTCCCATAAAGATTATAGAGAAAGAGGATCCAAAACCAAGTCACTCTATCAATGGCTTAACTAGGCCTAAGATCATTAAACCAACCAACCCAATGTAGATGGAACTACTTGAACCTAAACACTCTTGGAACACTAGGCAGAGAGTGAGAGTACAATCTTCCATAACAAAGACAATATAGTAATTAAAAAGGAAGAAACAAAAAGCTCTCATCCTGCAAAAGAGATTCATTTGAAGCATCATAAATATGTCATGGTTTTCTTTTCCTATGCACCAACCAACTAACATATGTATTGTGAAAGTCTCCAGACATTTACAATCCAATGATTCAGAAGAACCCCAAAAGAGTAAAAAAGGCCAAAAGGGACTCTAACTCTATATATCATATCTATCAGTTTAACTATACCTGACTCACTACAAGCTGTGGATTACTTACTGGGCTTCTCTTTCCCCGGCGCCGCCTGGTCACATTTCCCCAGCATATTATGCTTCTCTCCACTTTTCCCTGTTTGCTGTTGCTATTCTGCTTCTTCAAAGGCGAGCTGAGGCTGCAGTCTGCGGTGCTGGAACCAGAAGCCGAGGAACTTTTCCGCCCCCTTTTGTATCCATTTCTGCCTTTCGTTGTTCCTGTTCCCGTTCCTGAATTTGTGTGAGTAGCTTCCATTAGGCTTCCTATTATCTGAAGATCCTGGGTAACCTCATACCTTGACAAAGAAGCAAGGCTGGGGAGAATGTCACTCTGGAAGTCCTTTCGCTGCCTTCCACGCCTTGTTTGACACTTCCTTTGTAGATTGGGCGATGAGAAGGTACCAGTTTCTTCCGTTTTCGGGTTGTTGTATTTACAGTAGAATTCTTCCTCTTTTGTCTCAGTCAGTTTTAATGTCATGGCCTCAAAGTAGTCTATTCCATCAGGTACAAGCTCATTGGAGTTACCATTGTTCCGTTCCCTCAAAACTATTCCGGACTCATCCTCTGGATCAGTTTCCACCGAAGAAACTATCCCAGCAAACCAATGCAGGGAGTCGTGTGAAGAAATTTCAAAGGGTCTGCAAGTGAATATCTGGTTAGAACTTTCGAGTTCAGATGATGAAATGGAAATTATAGCCTCTGCTGCAATCCTAGCAAGTTCATCAGGCAGATCACCTTCTTGCTGTCCCAACGATAGCAATGGTGTTTCTACTTGAGTATCACCGGATTCTCCTCTGGGTGGAGAACTCTCCTTATTTTCTGGGCTTACAGGTGCTTCCAGATCAATTTCTGTCCTAGGAGATGGTTTTTGAGAAGATTCATCCTTACTCATACATAAATTCAGGTCAATCTGACATCCAGAATCCACAGCTTTCTTGCCAAGTTCATTATCCATCTCGGGCACCAAATCACAAGCCATGTTTAGATCAAGAAATGCAAATTTTCCTTTTTTCTTTTCATCTTCAACTAAGTTCCAACAGGTTTTCGCGAGGTTGCTGGTAGAAAGGTTAGACTTGTTAGGAGTCCCAAGGATGAAATTATTTGAGGAGTCGCTTGCCTTAGTATTACTTGGTTCAGAACCATTACCAACAGCAAAACAGAGAGATTTCATCGGGGGCGGAGTTCCAAGTTCATTACTAGCTTTCTCGCTATGAACAGGCTTTGGTCTAAGCCAACACCCTAACAAATCTTCAGGGTATGTTGCTCCATGTGTTCTCTGACTACCTTGGAAAACTACAGCATCAGAAGAACAGCTGGCCGGCGAGAAATTCAAGTTTATACAATTTGAGGACTCGAGATCAATGGAACTTCTATGCTCTTCAAGACTTTTGTCTCCAGGAAGTCCGGTCCTTTTGTCTGCAGAAGTGTTAAAACAAGGAAGTGCTTGAACTACTATTGGAATCCGCTCAGACTCGTGTCGATTTCTCAGAGTTAGAATGGCTGATGGCTCAGAATTTATCATATTGGTTAGAGGAGCATTCTCTTTGGAAGTGCTCACACAAGAAGTTCCATGTGCTCCGGAATGGCTATCATTTGAAGGATCAGAATTTCTTCTAGAGCTATCTAGATCAATAATTGTTCTCTCACTGCATTGTTGGCTACCCTGAAGAAAGGTTGGAAATTCAAAAGCTTTCCCAATGTCCTTGTTTAATGATTCAGACAAAGATGGCAACTTTTCAGCATTGAAACCTCGAAACAAAGAATTCGATTCACTCCCAAGTTTCCCTGAAAAAGGAGTTGTTTATACAATATAAGAACTATGTATAATTACAGAAGAAAACATTCTACATTCCAAGAGAACAATGAAATTCAAAATAAAATGGACAAACATATGCTTTAATGTGTTAAATTCTCACCAGCCACTTTATAGGTTGGATACTCCTGTTTCTTCTCTGTATCTAATGTTGGATAGCTCGATGAAGTTTCAAGACCTGATCTTTTGTGGGTGTTTCGAATAAAATTATTCATCAAAGATTCGAAGCCAGATTTTGTTTCTCCAGGAAGTTCAAAGCATGATAGCTTTGTGTGATCAATAGGTCCTCCAAAGCCAAACGACAAAGAAGCAGGAGTTTCAGCAACACCTTGACTGGAAGATGGTTCTAAATTGTTGCTGCCATAGTGAACCTCTGGAGATCTATTCACACGATAACTTGACACCTCAGGCACTTTAGAAACTTTTTCATCGTCATCCAAAAGCACTACGTCCTCATCATCAATATACTCATCAGCTGGAAGTTGAAGATCCAATACTTTCTTCCCAAATTTCTTGCATTTGGATTCTGATGGTTGAAAGTCTCTGGAACATGATTCCGATTTAGCAGGGAAAGGACATGCTTGTATGTTCTTATGTGAAGGTGTTTGGATGTTCTCAGAACCTAGAGCAGACTTTTGACTGCCAGCAAGGTTTGTCGATGGGAATCTTGGAACTTGAAATGAAGTTCTAAACAGTCCGGCGTTTGACTGAGATGCCTCAAACCTAAGGTAATGCTTATCTATTTCATTTCTTCTCATTTCATCCATCAGTTCCCTTTGTCTCCTGTAAACCCGATGGAGCTCCTGAATCTGGATTGAAGAAACAATTTCAGGTACATTTACGTGTGTAAAACCGTAATGTGTTCAGAAACATCCAAGTATGGCTAGCGTAAAATGACCAGACGAAGCTAAAATACAATACATTTATATGACTTAAGCAATGGTGCATTGGAAATTCCATCATTTCTCCTTTTCTTTTCCAGATATATTAAACATGCATGTAGAACATACATAACAGTTGGGTTACCCCAGTCAACACCAGTAAGAGAAATCGTCTTACATTAATAAACTTCCGGGAGACACAAAAAAAGTCTTGATGATCTATCAAAAAAAACTGTAGTCCTCACTGGCTAAATGCACCAAAATCTACAGCATCTAATATTATAATCTTGACAATTTTTTTAAGAGCCCTTACCGAACAAGTGATAGAATTATATCGAAATCTCAAGGGTCTTACACACTGTTACATAACTACTAGTGCCAGACGCCATGAAAGTCGAGAAAGATATACCTGCTCCCTAAATATAGCCTCGTGCTTCAGCATTTGCTGCTTGAGTAGCTCCTTGTTGTTGAAAAGCTGCTCAGAAGATGATGTCAACAAGGGAACATTGAAGTAGTTTCCAGCCTTCAACATTTTATCCTCAGAATTTAGAGGCCATGAACTTCCACTAGCATCCAAACTAAGATTCCTCGAGGTGTAATATCCAGGGAAATGGCTATTGTACTGCATATTTGGCCTCTTTTCCAGCAATTCCATATATACTGCAACACATGTTTCAATGATTAAAATAACACAAAAGATAACCGAATCCACAAATTTCAGCGAAAAAGGGTAAAATATTAGTTAGCTTTTGTAAAGCAAATAAACAAGGGACGCGTTGAGAAAAAAAGGTAAAAACTGATCATACTTTATATCACATTTTGATACTATTCAATACAGAAAAGAAACCAGTAACAAACAATCTTTCCCCAACAAAACAGTACTCCGGAAATTAAATAAACTCAGAGAAGAAAGGTATCATGCAACCTGGAAAACAAGTTAGCTGGTATGCCAACTTGAGCACATTAGGTAAAATATCAAAGCAAAGCTTCTCGTATGTTATTTAAGGCACAAATAAAAAAAATAAAAAGCAAATCCCGCAACAAGAGTTCGATTAATTCTCAGGTCACTGAAACGAAATTAGTTGTTTTAATTGCCAACCAATCTAGAATTTGGTATACATCTTGGTATGCTAGCATTATTGTAATGCAAGTTAGAAGCATGAATCCAAGCAGTATTTGCAGGCTAGGCAAGATCAGAACAGCAAAATCCCCTGAACTCAAAGTCTCCACTCTCCAGTGGTATTACAAAATCAGAACAGGAACAAGCTGAAGATCAACCTCATCCAAAGTGTACAGCCTCAATTGATCCTCACCCTTAACGGGCGAACCAATTCGGAATAAGTATAAGAAACTCTAAGCAAATTTGAGTAAATGAGAAATGCAAATCAAAGAATGTACAATTTTCAGAAAAATGGTTGAGGAGATTAAGAAAATGCTGTCACTCTAGAGATGAAATTATATGTTGCTTAGACAGAAACTTGTGTTCTAACTCAAGATTTTCCTCTATATTGAAGATAGAAAACGTATCATCAAATATCAAGCCATCAGAACAATCTAGTGGAAAGAGAAGCGCCGAACATCTGATGACTTTTCTGGTTGACTCAGAACGATGTGTGGGTTTAACGACCAAACCAAATCAGAATTTTCAGAACAAATTTGAAGCCGACAAAAAATAGGATCTTTTGAAAATCAAAACAGAAGAAAGATTTAAAGGAAAAAACTTTGACCGAGAAAAATTCATCAATCCCAAACAAAAAAATCAGCAATGTTCTTAGAAACAAAGAGAATAGCAAAAACCCATCAATCAAAACCATCAAAAAAGCAGATTCCAAACACAGAAAAGAAGAACAAACACAAAATCCCAAACAAAAACTGAAAAAGAGAAGAAAACAAACAAATTTCACCATAATAATGACGTTCAATCATCAGAACCGTTAAAAATCATCTCAAAACTCACCTCAAACCAGATAAATAAACCCAGTTGCCTATCTCCAAAAACCCATCGAGTTTGACTCCTTTTTCAGCTCATAAACACCAAACACCTCGTAAACTAACAAAAACCAGGAAAAATAAGAACACCCAAGAATCAGGAATTAGAATATAATAGTAATCCAAATTCCAAAACAAACTCAAACATCAAAATGGGCATTTTGGAATGGAAAAGGCCATGAAAAGCAGATAAAGTGAAGATTTTTGGATCTGCTGGGCCATTCTCTCAAGGAAGATATAGAGAGAGAAAATCCCAGACAATAGAAATCCACAGAAACAAACGAAACTTACATGGGAAGGGACATGAAAGTTCCACACCCAAAGTCTCACTCAATCCTCAATCTCTTTCTCCTCATTTATGTTTGTGTTTTTGGGTTTTTGAGAAATCTCACACAGTGTCTTAAAGAGGCTCTAGATTCTCTCCACCATTTTTCCGTTTTTTTGGTAGAAAATATCAATCTTTAAATAATTTTTTTTTAAGATTAAAAAATAAAAATGGAAACTTTTTGTTATATATTATAATAAAATTTAATATATCTTGAACCAAACAGTACAATGCATGATTTTACTTCCAACATCGGACACAAACTATCTCTTAAACTACCTTGATTTTCTCAACTTTTAATATTTTATTAGGACTTTTATTCATCTTACTTTATGTCGTTTTTTTTTCTTTTTTCTTTTTTCTTTTTTCTTTTTCTTTCTATCGGTTACAAGTTATAAAACTAGTCATAAGTGGGTCCCATGTACAACATTCAAAGTATGATGAAAGCATGCTTATTTTGTGAAATTTCTTTTTGCATAAATACCCTTTAGTGTTTCCTATAATTACATAAATTTACCCTTTCTATCTTTTTTACTATTATTTTCAATTATTCTTCTAGTAGCATATTTTAGCAGATCAGGGTTGATTTTAGATTAAAGAAGAACAAACAAAAAGAGAAAATTTTGATGGCATTTGATGCTTCTTTTGAAGAAGAAATAGGAGGCAGAAAATGATTGGACTATCAAGTTTCTTTCTTTACTAAAGAATTGATTTCTCAATAACTTTTTATTTTTCATTTCCATTTTCGCAACAAAATTTTCAAACTAAGATTATTATTTAGTGGAAGGTGACACGCAGTAATCAAATTATTACTGAGTATTCTTATAACTCTTTGCTTGAATAAGGAACAAATGATCACAAAATACTATAGTTGGTGAGTTATTAAGTCCCATCAATGCCTAGAAATGGTTACATGGGCTATTAATATATGATCACATCATAATAATTCACATTTATTTTCAAATTTTTATAAGCCAATAACTATAAATGACAATTTGCCCCGTGGCCCGCAACGAATGGGACAATTTTTTTCTAAATTAAATGGGGACAAGAATGGGAATCCTTGTTCAAAATTAATGAAAATGAAACCCTACGCTGAAATTGTCCCATTTATATTAATAATTAATTAGATATATTTAAATGATTAATAAGATAAGGATAAGAAAATAATTTTTAACAGAGATAGTAGTGGTATTTGAAAAACTGGCTCAATTCCACCTTGTTTACATTTCTAGAATAAATAAATAATTTTTTATAATTAAATATTTTTTAGTTTTGAAAATATCACAAAAGTAATTAATTTAATTTTTTTTACAAATTAATCCCCTATTTTTATTTTTCTTTCAAAATTAAAAAGTACAAAAAAAAGTCCTCAAATATATTTATTTGTTGAATATGATATTGATGTGGGGTAATTTCCCACCCTGAGCTGGTCGTCCCAAGCTCGAAAGCATTTTCCTTAGGCTGGACAAAATACGACTGAGCAGAGAGTTTGCACAAATGTGTTCCCAATCTGACCAAGAAATGACCTCGAACGGAGAGTTTGTCTAAAACTTATAAAGTTATAAACGTAAGACATAGTTTCATTAATATCTGAGTTAGCCCCAGAGCCTATTTCTAGTTTCTCTCACTAGAATTTATGTTTTGGTGGATGTTACTGGTGTATCGATTTTCTACCATGAACTCTAAGGATCTTTCGAAGCTTTGCTTCATTGGTGTTTGAAGATGAAAAGGAGTTTGATGTAGTTGATTTTGTTAAGGATTTGTGTGAAATTGGAGAAAGGAAACTAGTTTATCCTCTAGTTGGTTGTGTTTTCTCCTCCAGATTGGTAAAACCATGATGTGTTCTTGAAAATGGTGAGACGATTATGGCAAACAAAAGATAAATTTGAGGTTGAGTATGTAGGGCATAACCGGTTTGTTTTTTATTTTGTTTCTCCCTCTGATAAGTGACCAGTGCTGGCCAGAGGCCCATGGAGTTTTGAGAACAATTTGATTGCCCTTGAATCTCCTATGACGTGGGGGAGTTTCTCACGGATGAAGTTCGATAAAGCATATTTCTGGGTGCAGTTGCACAATATTCCTATCTTTTGTACGAATAAAGATATTAGTCAATTCATGGGTTGTATGCTAAAGACCATTCAGGAAATCAATGGGAATCAATCAAGAGACTAAATAGGGAAATTTTTTAGGGTTCGAATGATGCTAGATATCTCCAAGCCTCTTCAATGTGCTCTTATTATTTGTATGTCGAACTCAACCGAAAAAGGTTACATTGGTTCTTAGGTATTAGAGGCTTCTTGAATTATGTTTTGTGTCACGGGCTGACTATTCGAGTAGGAAAAGTCACTGTGCGGCACTCTGTTGCGATAAATCTAGCAAGTGCACTAGTTGTGTTCAAGTAATAAAAGTATACGGAGTACGGATATCGTTCCCACGAGGATTATGTTACTAAATACTAAAATTAATTATTTAAACTACTATTTGATCAACCGAAAAATTGAAGAATTGCAGTAGAAAAATAAATCAAACACTTGAAAGAAATTAAACTTGGATTCTTATGACTTAAAAACCTAGGACTTTCGACTTCACTACAAATACTCCTATGCAATTGATTATCCAACCTAATTTCTGCTTTGCTTTATTTGGAGATTTAATTCCCTAAGCCAACTAATATTTTCTCTCAAAATATATTAGATTACCCCTTGAATTACTAACTCAACATATCTCTATGTGAATTTAAGTCTAAAAGAGTTCTTAGATCTATGGAAATCCTGTAGATTAAAGTACTAATCTCGTAGAACATGGTAATGTATCTCTACTATTCATTCATTCTAATGTAATCTATTCTATTGATCTAATCTAGATTTTAACTCTCAATATTAACCTAGATCATGAACACAATCAAAACTTGGGCCCTAAGCATTGAAGGCTTTACGTGCATAATAGAAACACAAATAAATTAATACAAAGCAATAAATTAAATTGAATAAAACCAATTATATAATTATATAAGAGTTACATCTTAGCCCTAGAAAAGGAATTTAGTTTATAGAGAAGGAAGACATATCCAAATTGAATAAGAACATAGAAATAAGGGAAGAATAAACCAGTTGCTGCTACATAACACCCTTCATCTCCAAGCTTTCCTTTTCTCTAAAAGTCTCCAAGATGTCCTAAATAAACCCTAATCTAACCTACTTATAGCCTGTTATATGTTCAAAAAACAATCAGAATAAAATCTCTTGAATCCCATCTAAGTAGGATCTTTAAAATACAGAATAACAGCAACTTAAAGACCAGATCAACGCATCACGCTGCGGCGAAAATGACTTACCCGCTGCTGCAGTCTTGGCTCGAATTGGATGAAATCATTTTTCACTTCCAGTGCCGCGGTGGATAGGTTTCCCCTGCTGCGGCGCTTTGCTCTCGGGTAAACAAGTTTCTCAATCATCACAAGGCCGCCACGACGGACAGGTTGTCTTGCCGCGGCAGTGAATGCCTTTAACTCTTTCATCACCAAAACATTGTCTTTTCTTCCAATTTCATCCCGAATTGCTTCCTTTTCGTACTATTGGCTATTTATGACCTAAAATAATAAAAAGAACAATTATTAAGATAAAATTACTCTCAAATTGATAAAATATCAAGTAAAATAAGTCGTTGAAAATCGACTTATTAATGGCCAAGAGAAAAAAGTTTACAAGTTCACTACTAGAATAATGGCCATTAATCGAGGGTGAAAAACACGATCATAATATATAGCAACGTTTTATTAAACGTTGTGTCAACCTGCACGATTAACAGTCTTTGTCCTTTGATCATATGTTTTAATTGTAATGACATATTGTGATAAAAACTTTTCTTATTGTGTTTCTAAGTCTTATATTAACTCTTAGCTGACATATTTATTATGTCATTTTTTAATATACTACTCATATATCATGTCTTTGTGATCACATTTTAAAATTGTTATCGTACAATATATAGTTGTCACATTGTAAAATTATGATTATTGGCAAAAGACCATAGCTATATACAAAAGAAAAAAAAAAGTGATAAATGTTTTAAAAACGTGGTTGACCAAAGTTTAGATTGCATTTTATAATAATGATTTTATACAGTTGATGGGTTTTTGGGTAATGTCATGTTGTTTAATTTTATTGCATTTAGAAAATATTTTATCATTGCAATCTAAACTAGTTATATTTATAAATTGGATTGGAAATTCTTAAGAATAAAAAATAAATCAA
>WUAT03086550.1:0-13083 GCA_010015005.3 Ulmus americana | reverse complement strand
GGGCCACCATCAATCTATTTGACCGACAAGAGAGAGAAGTCGGACGGGGATCCTGAAGTACTGGACACCGGGGGGGGGGTCTCAGCCAAAGGAATTCTGACCGTCAAGTCAGTACGTAGAACGTGGGAAAGGATCCAAGAGGATGCAAGAAAATCAAGAGTAATATAGAACAAAGGAAGGTGTAACCGTGACCAGGAGTCTGAGGTGCAGTGGTGGCGGTAGGCAAGGCAAACTTGGCACTACGGCAGTGTATGTGGAGTCCAAGAGTCAGGTGAGAGCTCTTGGTAGGAAATCAGAGACGAACAGTCTCAAGTAGGAATATGAAAGTTTGGATATTTGATCTTGAGGAAAGAGAGCTGAGAGAAGAGAAGAGAAGAAGTAGAAGTGCCCCAAATGGTTGTGCCCCTTTGGGTATTTATAGGAATGAGGAGACCAAGGGTCTCATAATGGGGATTCAAGGAGATTGTCTTTACACTTATTATGAGGGACTAACTGTTGGGCTTTGTATGAGGAGTTACAATCTAATTGTCATAATAGAGCATTGATGACCATAATGTGCTCTCGATGCCATATAACTCCCATGGGAAGTCACATGGTTAGATCTGGAAAGTCAAAAGTCAAGTAGGAACTGACCGTACCCATAGAGCAACCCGCACGGTAGGATGCCCTGACTTATGAGTTGATCCGGCTTGTAGGATGTGACCCAAGATGTTAGGTGTGACCCGATTCGCAAGATGACCCAAGCCCGTGGGGAAGAATGTACCATAAAATGGGTTAACCCATGAACTGGGCTGACCCATAGAGTGAGTAGCTCATAAGTTTTCCAACTTAACGATTGGGCTTTCCATGAGATGGGCCATGGATAACATTGAATCCAAGCCGTATAAAGATGTCAATGGGCTTTTAGTGTAGGACCCGAGGTGGGCCTCGATATAGAACTTGGGAACGGGTTGTCATGTTGAACCCACGTGATGGGCTGCGTAGGCTACCAGTTGTCCTCCTAGAGGGATAAAATAGGAAATACAAAATTTGGCCCAAAAACTTAGAATTATTATTGACTTTATTGTTAAGTACTAAGTACATCTTTGTTGAGAAAACAAAAATTATGTTCCATCTATCCACTACAGATATAATATTTGTTTTTACGAATAATTACTTTATTATTAAAAAGTAACTGAATAAGAATCTTTAATCAGATAAGCAACTGAAATAAGGTTTCTCTTAAAATTAGGAACATAAAAACAATCTTTTAAAATAATAAATCTAAATTCATCAAAATAAAGATATACTACTCTCACTGATTTAGCCAACACTAAGGTTCCATTGCCCATTCTTAACGTGAAGCTCTTGTCAAGCAGACTTCTCATTTTCTTATATCCCTGCAAAGAAACACAAACATGGTTAGTGGCACTAGAATCAATGACCCAGGTGTCTTTATATTCTTCCACCATACAAGCTTCAATGTGCAAAAGATCACAGTAACCTCCTTGGATCTTTTTCACTAGGTTAGCTTTGCAATCCCTCTTGAAATGTCCCACCTTCCCACAAGAAAAACACTTAGCTTTCTTTGGGTTCTTTTTTTTTTCTTCTTCTTGATCTTCCACTTGCTGAAGGAAGAAATGAAGCCTTATTACGTGTTTCTTGCTTGATCTTCTTTCCTTTCCCATTGCTAGGTTTTAAAGAAGTTTCCACCTCAGTTAAGTTTGCCTCAATACTCTTGCCTTTGATCATAGATTCAAAAGCTTGGAGTTCCTTCATCAACTTCATCAAAATCATGTTCTTTCCACTTAGGTTGAAAATCATCCTAAATGGAATGAACTCTTTTGACAGACACTCGAAGTTCATCTCCATCTAAATATCAACATCGATCTTAGACCTATGGCTTTGTGCTTGAGCCAAATATCTTATCATAGTGAGCATATGATCCTTAATGGTTCGTCCAGGATTATGTTTGCAATTCATGAGATTGCAGACAGCCTCTTGTCGGACCAATAAATATTGGCTTCCAAATATATCCTCAACGTTGTCCATGATCTCTCTAGCAGTCTTGTATCCTTCATATTGTTTTTGAAGAACACTATTCATTCTAGCCATCATGTAACAACAAGCAATCTCATTCAACCACACTAAGAGCATTCTTCTCAGGTACTAGTGGAAATTTTTGTTTAAGTACATACTTATGTTTCTCAATGGATAGGAAAATCATTAGGTTCTTTTTCCAATCAGCGAAATTATCTTTATTTAATTTGTTTTGATTAAGTATCGATGATAGTGAGCTTTGCGACATTTTGAACTATAATAAATTTATTTCATGTATTAAAATAGAGTAAACTAACAATAATAAATGTAACAAATAAAATATATAAATAAAACAATATGTTTATTGTGACAAAATCTTGAAAAAAACGCATTCATTGCAACGATAATTTCTAACCCTTATTCTTACATATCTCCTAGGGGCGATCATGTAAGAATTAGCCAAAAACACGGATCCATCCGATTAGTATATGTTAGGTCTATACCAACCAAACATATACCAATAATCACTTGATTTGGCCATTAATTTAATTAACATAGCTTCTAGGGAAGATAATAATTAAATTAATTTGAGTGCATAACCATTGTTTTATATAACTTGATCCATGATCTATAATTGTCACCTAGCTGTGAAAATTCATAGACCATACCCAAGTATATAATCCCTCAAGGAAATCCAATCTAGAATACTGGCGTCGATGAATGTTGGGGTCAAATTTTCAACTCGAATTCGGCCCTTTCAAATTACGAACAGGTCTACACAAGCTGCTCAAAGATCACCTAAACTCTGCTTAGAACGATGATTGACACAAAGTGCATGATATTCTGAATGGACTAAAGGATCATTTTCCTTGACCATCCTTGCGTAAAGTTGCATCGATTGCGTGTTCAGCTCGGATTTGCATCTCTTTTATCCAAGCGGACTTAAGAAAAAGCCAATGTGTTTCCCTAGATTTTCTTAACCATTTTGACCAAGAATTTCACCTACTCGTTGAAGTTCTAATATTTCAGATATTTGTTCAATTGAATCACCATGACCTCCAAGTTGTTGCCGAGGAATACGAGGCATGACTGAGACTTCAACGGGAAGTCCCGAGACCCTGTAAATACCTCATTAGGGTTCGCCAGAAAGACCTAGCAGCTATTGAACACATACACTCTACTACTCATTTGCCTTACTCTAAAATTGAAACTTGCACACTAAAACTCTCATATTCTACTCCATACACCATACGCCGCCAACAGTCCACAACACTCTGCCCACACTCTTCCATCGCTCCGCCTCCGTTACCACCTATTTCACATAGAATTAAGCTGTCAAACAGGTTTTATCACTTTCATAGTGTTTATTATTGTATTCCTATTTATTTACTTATTCTTTCTTAAATTTGTACTAACTTGGGTGTCAATGTGACTTTCACTGACACTACCCTGGTGTCAAGGTTGTGCTCATTCTCTTTCTTTGGTTTTTAAGTTCTCAGTGTTCCCTAAAATCTAATTATAGAATTTACCCTCTACAATTTGGTGCCCACCATGGGGCCCTAGTGATCAAATCTAAGCCAAACTCAACAAGCAGATCAACCTTGATGTGGCAGACATTTCAGATTCACTGAAGCATGATTCCCAAATGGAAGCCTTGCCGAATAAAATGAATGAGTGGTTGTGCCAATTGGAATGAGAGAATGATGATATGCACGCACGGAATTTGCAATATCAACACTTGATCGAATCCCTGAACAATAAGTAAACATTTGGCAGTTTAAGGTTCCAATCGAATGTTCCATCCATGCCATTGCTTGAAAATCTGAATGACACAATCACTAACACCCAGACAAGTGTCCCAGGGTAGAATCTGACCAACATCACTGATGAATCCACCCCAGTCCATGAGGAACTAATCGCACCTGCTCCTAATGCCAAATATCTATCTGGGAATGCAACAGAGCCGAACACCTCCAACGTTCTGCTCTATTCATCCACACATGATGTAGAGATGCAGCACCAACGAAATGAGATGGAAGACCTTATCTATAGAATCTTGAGGATGCTCATGTTGATCAAAAAGAGCACTACAAACTTGTACGCAGATTCATCCTTCATAGATAACATTGCTCTAGGGGAGATGCCTTGTAAATTCAGTTTCCAAAACAAGAAACTATACGACTAAACATCTGATCCAGATGATCACATAGCCCAATATAAACAATGCATGTTTACAAAAGCCATCCCTAGGGATTTACGAGAAGCTTGTATGTGCAAAGGCTTCAATTCGAGCCTCATTGGTCTACCTCTATAGTGGTACACTAATCTGCCTAACAACTCGATTTGCTCGTTTGCCCAACTAACAAATACATTTGTTGAGCAATTTACGAGTAGCAGGAAGCCCTAGCTAGACTCCTAGTACTTGAACACCATAAGGTAGGGCAGCAGAGAATTTCTGAGGGAGTACATCGGTAGGTTCAACAAAGAAAATGTATCGATCTCTAACCGTAATACTGAAACTATCATAGATGATTTCAAGAACAGACTCCACTACGGCTTAGACATCTGTAAGGAGCTCACCAAGTTCCCATGCAAGAACTTTGAAGATGTCAGCGGAAGCTTGGGATCAGATTCAATGGGACGAAAATGAGGAGTACTGGATTTCAATTGGACTCCCCATCAAACCAAGCCAAGAATCCCCTAACTACTCCAATAAGCATGAAAGCAGAGCTGTTAGGCAACCCCAGAGGGTTTCTAAATGAAGCCATGAGCTATACTTATCAAGAAGACATCGAACCAAGGTCAGACGGGACAATAGAGATTCTAGACAACCGTAAGACCGAAGAAACCACATGTAAGAGAGACCAAGATTGCTTGAATATAACCTTAGCATCAAGCCAACCGAGCTCGTTGGAGTACTAAAAGGCATGGGGGAAGCAGTGAAGTGGCTTCGAAAAATGAGATCTTTGCCTGGAGATAGAAACAAAAGGAAATGGTTTAAATTCCATCAAGACCATGGCCATCGTACAAATAAGTGTCACACGCTCAGCCTAGAGCTTGCTGAAATGCTAAAACGAGGACACTCAAGGATCTTCTGATGGAATGTGGTCAAGCTACCAGAGAAAAAGATCCAAACATAAAAAAGGATGATGCTCTACCGATCCCACCAAGGACAGATAGAGTAATTAACATCATAAGTGGAGGGTCCGAAGTAAGCAGTTTGTCGTACGCAGCTGCCAAGAGAAGAAGTCGTTGAGTAGTAAGGCCAGAGCTCCACCGAATAGGTCACCATGACCCTAGAATCCTGCAAATGATAAGTTTCTGCTCAGACGAGGCGAACTATCACAATGATCCACATGACGACACACTGGTAATATTCCTTTCAATTGCTAATTGCCTAACCAAGCAGATTCTCATGGACAACAAGAGTTCCACAAATGTTCTTTTCTTCAATGTGTACAGGAAAATGGGGCTCAAAGAGTCTGACATTACAAGGAGCATCTCCCTTTTTGGGTTCAACAGTGAGTCCAAAAACACAATCGGGGAGACCGTACTACTTGTCTACACGGAGGGGGTTAACATTTATACCAAATTCTTGATCCTAAATAGTCCATCTGCAAACAACATGATCCTGGGCTGACCTTGGATTCACCAAATGGAACCTATGCCATTGACATATCACCAGATACTTCGTTTTCCAACTAAGTGGGGGATCAAAGAAGTTTACGACTAGTAGCACGAGTCCTGCCAATGCTACCAAACGACGATGAAGCCAAAAAACTAGATCCAAGAGTTATAGCAACCACATGAGTAGCACTAGAAGGAGGTCAGAACAGAATAAACAAAAATGGAGGAAATTGATGAAGTACCAATCCATCATGTCCCTATTGTACCCAAAAATTTCTTCTCTCTACCCTATTTATTAAAATTCTTACATTTTGACCTCCTTGACTTTAAAATGTAAAATCTTGCTCATTTTAAACTTATTTCCTTCCAAACTAGTCCCAAAAGTTCACTAACATATTTAGAAATCCCTTGTGAAAGTTTTACTTAATTTTTTTTTATTAACTATACGAAACTAACCAAGAACAGAGACCAAATTTTCCAAATTATCCATTTGAGCTATGTTTTAGAAATATTAATTTAATATATTAAACCAACTCTTAAAATTCCAAAACATACGATTTTAGGTTTAAAACCTTAAACCAAAATCATAAATCTTTGCATGGTAAGAAAATACCCAGAAATACACTTATGGACATCTTTAAACTCATTTTCTTAAAGCTTAGCCAAATCTTCCTTCTTCTTAGCAGTCAGCTTTTAAAACTCTATAACTCATAGTTCACTCGATCATTTGCTATGAAATTTTAGTATTAAAAAACTAGACATCTTAAGCTTTCTAAAAAACTATTATAAGAAAAAATCGGAGTTCATTAAGTCCCTCAACAATTGCATGCAAGCTTATAACTCTATTCTAGACATAAATTCATACATACATCATTAGTTTCCAGTAGTTTAGAACACCAATTCTATCTAGAAACTTGTTGAAGAAATCAATTTAGTTGACCTCCTCAAAACCGATTGAATTGGTCAAGAAGAAATTTTCTAGCAATTAAACTCATCAAAATCCCTCAAAAAACTCATATATCTACAAGAATTATCTAGGAACAGATTTTACCTTGATTGAACTTTGAATTTGTCTCAAACTCTTTGGGTATTAGGGCTGGAATGGAAAGAAAACAAGCAGTTCTTGCTACTTGTTTGGTTCGGCTAGACCAAGAGAGGAAAAGAGAGACTTGGGGTGAGAGTGAGTATTTCAGCAACATCCACGAGTTATGTTCGACGCTACTACCTAGTTTGTGAGAAACTATAAGACAGTGATTATGGTCAAAGTAATTAAAACCGAGTTCAGAAGGTGAATGCGATATGGATGAGCATTCCAGGTGTGACGTTCAACATTACTACCTAGTTTGTTAGAAACTATACGGCGGTGAGTATGATCAAAGTCATTAAGACCAAGTTTAGAAGGTGAATACGATATGGATGAGCATTCCACGTGTCACGTTCAATGCTCCGACCTAGTTTGTGAGAAACTATATGGCGGTGAATATGATAAAACTAATTAAGACCGAATTTAGAAGGTGAATACAATATGGATAAGCATTCCATATGTCAAGTTCAACGTTACTACTTAGGTTGTGAAAAACTATATCGCGGTGATTATGATCAAAGTAGTTAATACCAAGTTCAGAAGGTGAATACGATATGGATGAACATTCCACATGTCACGTTCAATGCCAATAACTAGTTTGTGAGAAACTATACGGTGGTCATAATGAGCAAAGTAATTAAGACCAAGTTCAGAAGGTGAATACGATATGGATGGGTATTCCACATGTCACGTTCAATGAGACTACCTAGTTTGTGTGAAACTATATGGCAGTGATTATGATCAAAGTAATTAAGACCTAGTTCAGAAGGTGAATACGATATGGATGAGCATTCCACGTGTTTCGTTCAACGCTCCGACCAAGTTTGTGAAAAACTATACGGCGGTGATTATGATCAATGTAATTAAGATCGAGTTTAGAAGGTGAATACAATATGGATGAGCATTCCACATGTCACGTTTAATGCTACTACTTAGGTTGGGAGAAACTATATGGCGGTGATTATGATCAAAGTAGTTAAGACCGAGTTCAGAAGGTGAATATGATATGGATGAGCATTCCATGTGTCACGTTCAACGCTCTTACCTAGTTTGTGAGAAACTATACAGTGGTGATTATGATAAAAGTAATTAAGACTAAGTTCAATGGTGAATACAATATGGTTGAGCGACTTCAGAAGGTTGGTGAAGAAAATTATGATGTTATCTGATCTTATATAATCATACTATTAATTTTTATTTTTTTGGGGTGGTTTAGAAGTTTCAAAAGAGGATTTGAGGGGGACAAACATTTTGAAGGCATGAGTTCATGGTCTCTAAACACGATGCGGTATTTTGAAGATATGTCTTGTCTTAGACCTCGGATCATAATATTTCTTTTTGTGCTGGAAAGCCGTTTCAAAGGGCTACAATTCATATATTTACAACGTTTCCTGATTCATATTGTATCCTACTCGTAATAAGCATTCTTTCGCTCATACCCTTAAATCTGAGGCATAGCCTCTTGCATCACATGTATAGTTGGATGGTAAAAGGAAAAATAAGATCAAAGTCATTAAGAAGAACGATGATAAACTATACGACATTGATTAAGATCAAAGCAGTTAAACCAAGATTAATGGTGAATGTGATAAGGATGATCATTCCACGTGTCACGTTCAATGCCACTACCTAGTTTTTGAGAAACTATACGGCAGTGATTATGATCAAAGTAATTAAGACCGAGTTCAGAAGGTGAATACGTTATGGATGATCATTCCAAGTGTCACGTTCAACGCCACAACCTAGTTTGTGAGAAACTATACGGCGGTGATAAAGATTAATATGGAGGTGATAAAGATCAAAGTAATTACGACCCAATTCAATGGTAAAAACGATATGGGTGAGCGACTTTAGAAGGTTGATGAAAAAATTAGGATGATATCTAATCATACTTTTTTATTATTATCATTTAGGGGCGGTTTATAAGTTTCAAAAGGGGATTTCAGATGGAAAAAGATTTTAGAGGCTGTAGTTCATGGACTCCGAATATGTTTCAGTATTTTGAAGATATCTCTAGTTTAACACATCGGATCGCAATGATTCTTGTTAAACTAGAAATCCATTTTAAAGTGTTACAATTCATATGTTTACCACTTTTCTATATTCGAATTGCATCCTACTCGTAATAAGCATTCTTTCGCTCAGTAGTGTTTATAATAATAAAACATTACATTATAATAAAAAAATAAAAAGCAATTTAACTCATTTAGGCTTTTTCTTTTGGTCCACTTGTATCTTCACCCCCAATAGGAGCTCGTGGTATCTTCTACCCCAACTTGACGAACATGACATCCGCATCTCAAGACCACTTCTAGATCTCCCAACAACATCAGAAATAAGGAATAGGTAATCGGTGACTCTTCAACATTGTAGGTCTTTCTCATTTTTCCAAATTTTAATCTTGGAAAATGTTGATACTTCCTTGAACTTGGATTTGTAAATATAAAAAGCTTTTAGTATATGGAGTTTTCCATAATCTCTATTAGAATATAAAAATATTTTACTAAGTATGGGTAATGCTTGATTTGTTCATTTGTCTCTATTAGAATAGTGCTCATTACGTTATTTGGTGTTTATGATGTTAAGGAAGCAAAGCATCTCTAACCAAACTCCGAAATATGGAGTGACAAGATGCTATATCAACTCCAACCACTCTGTTAAATGCTCTCTATTATTATAATTATTTTATTTAGTAATTTAAATTGCTAGCCAATTCATATTATTAGCATAAATTAAAAAATAATAATAATAATAATAGTGAGTTAAAATAGGATGGCTAGTTGGAATGAATTTTTAAAAAAGGGTCCCTAAAATAGGTTTTCAGTTATTTTAGTAAAACTTTAACTATATTTTAGAGAGTGTGGTGGTTGGAGATGCTAATGTATGTGGGTTTTCCTTAGGATTAAGGTCTACGTCGTTCATTTTTGTGACACCCCGAAAATCCATGTCATTAACTTTGCTAATAAAAAAACTATTTCAGGGAATTATTTTACGGCTATGCCGTACCTATATTAATGTATTCAATTTGTAAAATAATTACGAATATAATTGTTGTATTGATGTCATATAAAATGACATGTTGTGATGCTTTTTATTTTTAAACATGAAATAAAGATGTTTAAAGCATCAATTAGAAAGTCTAACAAGGAAATTAATGAAACAACATTTGGCTTAAAGGTGTAAATGTTTTAGAAGCCATCTTATGTGTCTACATGTTGAACAAGTTGAATAGATATAACAAGATTTAATTAAATTAAATTAGATGTTGAAATCATGAAATTAAACATGGAAGATTGATTAGTAAATTAAATCAATTTATTTGATTTAATTATATGATTTAATGATTTAATAATTTCATAATAAATGAAATCATGGCCATTATGGAGAAATACTTTCTAAAGGAGATACATTAGTTACATTTATATATGAAAAATCGATATCTAGTGATATAAGTTGAAATGATTTCATAAAATAAAAGATATGATTAAATTGATTCAGTCATTTTTAAATTGAACAAAACAGTTACAGAAATTTCTAAGTTATGATTTTTATGAATAAATGATTTAAATTAATTTAAACAATGTGTTTAAGAAAAATATATATATTGGAGTAAATTTAAATTTTTTTAAGTTAAAAAAAAAAGGGTTAGTGCAGCATGGCTCAGCCTGGCCAGGCACCTAACCCTATCCGAGCGACACGCCCACACCCATGCCCAGTCTTACCGTGCCCCATGCTAGCACACAAGGACGAGTGGGCTAGTCAACCCACGTGCACATCCACCTGCGCACAGTCCGAGTGGAACCAAGCGCATAGGGCCTTCGTCTAGCACAGTCCATATGGACCTCGCCCAAGCTGGAGTGCCCCAGGCCGAATAGGTCTGTTGAGTGCCCATATTGGCTCGACCCAAATTTTTTTCCAAATGGCAGTTTTAGCCAATCCACCACCCATCACGGTCAAGTATGGTATAAAAACTACCTTATGTCCAGACGGAATTGAAAATGACCCTATGGAATTGTCTAGAGTTGGCACAAATAGGTCAACCCAATAGACCTCCCAACTCAGCCAAACTTGGCCACTTGATCACCTTTGTCCCACTGGCATGATTCCGAACCAAAACACCCCTATGAGCCTCTCTTGTGACCTGAAAATACACCAAAAATACCCGTGATTTCGAAAAACACATTTATAACAAAATTAAGTAAAATCATATAAATTAAACCTAATTTCCAACAAATGATACCGATAAATCACTAAATCTTAATGGATTTTCAAGCACTTATCACTCTACCCCAAGTGGTGTGGGGAGTTATGAACTGATGGCCATAATGGAGCATTGATGGACATCAAGTGTGCCCTCTACGTCATGTAACCTCCAAGGGGGAGTTATGTAAAGTGACCTAAAAGGCTAAGAGACATGTGGGAAGGTGACTGTTCTCATGGAATGACCCGCTCAGTAGGATGACTCGACTCACAGGCTAACCGACCCATAGGGTGTGACCCAAGATATAGAGTATGACTCGACTGATAGGATGACCTGGCCCGTGGGGCGGGGTGTACCATAGAGTGAGATGACTTGTAGGCTGGGCTAACCCATAAAGTTGATAGCTTGTAAAATGGTCCATCTCTGTGGATTGGCATTCCATGAGATGGTCTGTTGTGTGTAGAGCCAACTGGAGCTAAGCCATATGAAAGAGCCCAAGGGCTTAGGCGTAGGACTTGCGGTGGGCCATGGTGTAGAGCCAAGGAAGTAGGCTATCACATTGAACCCATATGGATGGGTCGTGACATTGAACCCTACCGTTGTATGACGTGGCACGGAGCCAGCTGACCCATTTGGAGGGTAAAATGGTCAATATGGATTTTTGTCTAAACAGTTTGTCCCCTACTCTCTAAGTTTAGGGGTTCTAATCTTAGGGAGTAGATCTAGTCGATTATGAAGACCGAAGGATCGATTCACAATCTCAAAAGAAATGAGTAGAATGTGAGCTGTAATGTTTGTTGGAATGACGTGCCATGTGGAACCAATTGAAGCTAGGGGTGCTGGCTAAGCATGTGGACTCGACGTGATGTCAGATGCAACATGTAGGAATGTTGGGCTCAACATGTTGATTTGCAAAGCCTTGGAAGTGTGTTGTGGAATTCTAATAGAATAGGCTTGTTGTTTGAATGAAACGACAAGTCGTTTACTAAGCCCAACTCAACACATGTCGCATGCGAGCAGATGGTGAGAGTAGGATCGACAACTACTATTTTTGAACAATGATGTCATATGCACATTCGAAGAATGCTTTTGTATTTGACGTTGCATTCGACATGATTTCAAGTGAAGTGTTTGACTTGTACAAGTCTAGGCTTTTGAGGAAATGTATACCATAGGGTTCGACGTTGTGTCGAGTACAGCCATGGGCTATGTTCAATTCGACTTAGCATCGTGTAGTTCATTGGGACTGAGCAACAGAATGCGTTGCACTTGACATGATGTCATGTGCAGCTCGTAGTGAAGCATGTTTGAATGCATGTCCTCAACTTGCAAAGTTGGAAGGTATATCGAGTGTGACAAAACAAGTGTTAGAACTGGGCTTAGCCTAGGCTCGACACAATGTCATGTGCGGCCAAGGAATGAAGTGGTGATCTCATGCTGATAATCTAACATGACACATCAAGCACCACATGGTGTCAAGTGGCCCTTATTGGTCTAATTTTGAGAGTAACACCTCAACTTGCAAAGTTGGGTGCGAGATATGTATGCACTCGACATGGTGTCGAGAGCGGCGATGGAAAAAAAAAGTGGCTTGTCATAATGGCCTAGCTTAACTTGATGTTGTATGGAGCTTCGTAGTCAGATGTGACTAGCTTTGGCTTTGATGCTCAACTTGCAAAGTTGAGGTGCTAGGAAATAGAGCTGCACTCGACATTATTTCAAGTAAAGCCTGGAGAAAGGAAGTTTGAGTGCGGAGCTCTTGACTTGACATGATGTCGAGTGATACCATAAAGATCTCTAATTGATGGTGTAGATGTAGCGGCTGGACTTGACACGACGTCGAGTATAGATCATTGGAGAAGTGTGAGAGCAACAAAGGAGGTAATTGTCGCATGCGCATATTGAGTGCGGCCTTGTAGTTGAGCGTGACTGATTGTGTGACATTTAACTTGCACTCTGCATGATTTCTAGTGTAGCAGTATTAGAGGTGCAAAGTAGTTCGTTATGGCATAACTTGCACTCTATACGATGTAGTGAAGCTTGGCCTCAGAAGAGTGAAAGTTGGCTCTACATGATATAGAGTGAAGCTTTGACCCAATAGAGTAAAGGTTGACTTTACCATATGTAAAATGAAGCTTAGCCCTAGTAGAAT
>WUAT03086439.1:0-13084 GCA_010015005.3 Ulmus americana | reverse complement strand
ACTTATGGTGTAAAAAAAAAGTAAAGAAAAAGAAGAAAAAATAAAAATAATTTTTTTTTATTTCGGGACGAAATTGATAATATTAGAAAAATTTGGGGACTTATGGTGCAAAAAAAAAGTAAAGCAAAAGAAGAAAAAATAAAAATAATTTTTTTTTATTTCGGGACTAAATTGATAATATTAGAAAAATTCGGGGACTTATGGTACAAAAAAAGATAAAAAAAAAAAGAAGAAAAAATTAAAATTAAAATTAAAATTTTTTTTATTTTATTTCGGGACCAAATTGATAATATTAGAAAAATTTGAAGATTTATAATCTAACAAAAATAAATAAAATGTGAAATATAGGTAGAATAAAGGTGAATAGTATCACAATTGAAAATAAAAATCAATAATAATAAAATAGTATTTAAATTAAACAAGTATTAAGAATAGAGAATAATTATTAGAAGTTGAGCACCAAACACAACCGCACTATTTTAGTTAGAAAGTTGCACTATTTTGGCATTTTGGATTGGAAATGGTCTTAGAGCATAAATGTTGAAAATGAAAGTCGCCAAAAACTGGCTAGAAAAGAAAAAAAGAGATTCGAATCAAATTGAGCCCTCCGAGCTATAGATGTTGAAAGTGAAAGTCGCCAAAAACTGGCTAGGAAAAAAAAGAGATTCGAATCAAATTGAACCCACCTAGCCCTGTTGAAGTAGTTGGTATTTCAATTAATAATCAGAATACGATGGACGATTATTTTCTTTTGTTAATAAAATAATAATACAATCATCGTTTTGTTTTTTTTTAGTATTTACTTAACTCGGCCCAAGCAATGTCGAAAAATCTCATGTCTTTCTTTTGGTTAAAAAACCCAAAGTTCTCTGCCAGTAATGGGAAGATGAGCTTCTCCGCTTCTCTCTTTTCTTAAATGCATGGTGGCAGGGGCAAAATGAATTCTCCAGGTGATTGCAGGTTAAAGCTTTGAGGTAACGAATTCTCTAAGTAGTTTCAAGGTTCAAGTTCGTTGGGCACTAATTGATTCCCAAGCAACAAAAGCTAGCAAAATATTTTCATCGATATTTCTGTTGATATTTTCGTATTTTAATGATATCGATATCGATATCGCATATTATATTTTTTCCACAAAATATACTCGAAATTTTTAGAAATATCCTCAATATATTCGTAAAATATCGATATCGGGGAAGCATAGTTATAATTTTACATAATATCGTAGAAATTTCCGTAAATATCGAAAATAATTTAAAACATTAATGAATTAATTTTTTGTATTTTTTTCCTACTTTTGTTAAATTTTAAAGTAATATAATAATATATTACAATTTATTTCATTACAAATTTATAATTTACTTTTAATATAATAAAAATATATAGTCATAGCTTTTAACTAGAGGCATAATAATGAAGGTAATGAGAGGGCATGTCTCTATGTCCAAAATAAGAATAAATCTGGATAATAATGAAGACAATAATGATAGAAAAGATGATGATGACAATGATGATAATAACAATGTTGATAATAGTGGCGATGACAATGAAGATAGTGGAGGTGGTTGTGATGATGATGACCACAATGACAACGATAATGAAGAAAATAATTTATTATTCACTAAGAAATGTTACTGATTCATATTTACCATTAAGCTCATTTACTGGTGAAAAATCATTCACTCATTGCACACAAGATAATGACCATGGGTGCATAGGCGCTAGTCCAAGTATACGGGATATTGGGAAAGACTTTACAAGGAGAAATAATGGAGCAGAATCAATAATATGACCATATGATCAAGAAAATCTTTCAATCAGCTTTGGATCCATGAGCATAGGAACAGATCATACTTACTCATCTAATGAGCTAAATTATACTCATTATCCTCGTGCATATGGTTTTTGAATTTGGTGATGATCATTCTAGAAGTTTTGGGTTATTCGATTTTCCATCATCTCGACTTCCACATGAAGTTCGTGATTTACAAAATCTGGATCAAGCAATTGGGTGAACACACAATTTTTAATTCATGGACAAAAAGTGGGAAGAAATCAACAAATTTATATGTGGCATGTTCGAGATTATGTTGAAAATTATTCGAGCTTTATGTCATGGTACCAATATTTTCTAAACTTAGATGGTATCTTAAATATGTTTGAACTTCATAGGTCCTCATTTTAGTATTGATATTCTATATATTGTATTGTATTATGTAAAATATTACGTTTTAATGTAAAGTAGTTTATGTTGACACTTTTCTTTATATAATATATTCATGTTGCATGTTATATAATTAATTTTTTTTAATATAATTAAAAGATAATATTCTTTATTTTAAAATTTCTTAAAGTTTAATTAAGAATTAATATTTTTTAATTCAATCATTTTCGTATTTTTCGTAAATTTCCATCGATATCGACATTTCCGTCGATGTTTCCGTAAAATTGAAATAATGATATTTCCATCGATATCGATATTTTAATCCTTTTACACAGTTTGTAAATCAGTTCATCAATAGGTATCAGAATAAGAAGATATTAGGGTAGAACCAGTTCAAAAAAAAAATCCAGAACATTTAAGATCATCACAGCATAAATAAGCAAAGGATCATGATGGTAAGCAGTGTGCATCAAGAAATCATTATAGCATCGATTCCATCACAACACAAGTATAACACGAATCTCAGCATAATTTCATGAACAATTTGTAAATTGGTTCATCAATAGGCTTTAGAATAGGGAGATACCAGGGTAGAATCAGTTCACAAAACAAAATCCAGAACATTGAGGGGCCATTTAGTTTAGCGATTCAAATTCTAAAAATTTGAGTTATGTTATTTGAGTCATAAAACTAGAATTTGTGTTTGGAAAGGAGTCTAAAATTAGAATCTGAGTTTTAAGAAACTTGAATATGTGTTTGGATAAATTGGGTTGAATTGAGTTATAAAATAAATGAGAATGAATTAAAATGTGGATCCTTTCACTGTTTGAGTTAAAGTTAGAATTCTCAAAAAATCAAAACTCTAATTCAATAAATTTGAATTATCCAATAACTCAAGTTTTATAACTTAAAATTTGAGTCATTGTCTAATAAACACTGATTTGAATCACTGAATGATTCAAACCTCAAATTTTCAAACTCGAGTTACTGAAACAAACATGCCCTGAATATCATCACAACATAAATAAGCAAAGAAACAAGGCAATAAGTAGTGTGCATCAGGAAATCATCACAGCACTGATTCCATCACAATGCAAGTATAGCACGAATCTTAGAATAATCTCATGAACAATTTGTAAATCGGTTCAGTAATAGGCCCAACACAAATATAACTCAAATCCCAACAACAAATCAAGATTTGGCCCCAAATCGATTTAGAGCTTAAAAATCACAAGGGCCAAAAATGCCTTACCTCGTTTGAACCAATCGATGAGTAGAGTGAGTAAATCAAATGGCAAGATACCAAATGAGCAAATTAGGAATGTGAGCTAGTCCAGAGACCTAGGACTACCTTTCTCCAGCATCGTTTCCTCCCTCCGACAGGTTCAGAGCTATAGGAAAGAGTTCCTAGACAAATTACACGGCAAACTACAAAGTGAAGGAAGCTACTCGTTTTGCGAGCAAAGGGACGGTGAAGAAGATAGTCCAAAGGACAAGCCGGCTGCGATGAACAGAAGGACAAAATCGAGGAGTCAATTGAAATGAATAACCAAACGTACTCAATTTTTGGCCACGAAAAGCCAAGAAATTAGAAGTACCAGAATTGCAAGAGGAGGGACGGCGAAAAGGTAAGACCAGAGCAATCGCTGGGGTTGAACACCAAAGGAATCGAGGGACTAAACCCAAAGCAAGAAAACCCTAGCCAAAAAATTGATTGGCTGGGTTTTTTATAATATGATTTCAATCTGATTCAAATAGGCAAGTAAGCAAAATAAGCAAAAGCAGGTATTTGGCCCAAAATGTTTTGAATAGGTAAAATCGGATAGAGCCAAAATTGGCATTCGAACTAACACCATAAGACATGAATAAAACTTGTTAATATAAATAATAATGTAATATTTTTTGGTAATTGAATGATAAAATATATTAATATTTTGTAGGAAAAATAATGTATTTGAGTAAAAATAATATTATTCAAATACAAATAACGTAGTTTTTAGCATGTATGGATTGGAGCAACACAAAAAAATTATACTAAATTTAACATTTTAATAATTTTCATGCTAAATATAGGACTAGCACACCTATTCATATTGAAAAAGCTCTAAAAGAGCTTCACTACTGAAGAAAAATGTGTTAAATGTGATAAGTAATTATTTATCATTCAAAATACTGTTTTTGAGTTGATTTAGGGACACAAATAAATTTAAAATTTTCAATTCTGGCTGCTGTTTATTGTCTTCTCCCCCATCAAAACAAAACATCTTCTTCTTTTTGTTTCCACAACCTCATTATAAATTGGTCCCTGGCTTCTCTCTAGCCTTCTATTATTGCATTAGCTAATTTAGTATACAACTTAAACGTGAATTATTACACTTTTCTGTTCATTTTTTTTTTTCACTAGAACTAGAGTTTGAGCCCTCATTTTTTGTAAGCTATTTTAAATGGGAAAAATAGTTTAACCGTTTGGTCTATTAAAAGGTTTTAAGTTTTTATGGATCTCTAAATTTCACAAATTTTCATGATAATAATTTTTTTTTTTTTTTATAAATAATGGTTATAATAACTGAAAAAAAAAATCTCAATGGCCACTGAAAAGTAGTCAACTTGTCAATTCGACTACAAAATATTTACGTATGACCATATTGTCAGTTTTTGACCATTAAATGTTGATGTGTTAGCGTTAAATGCTAATGTGACAACCAAATTTAACGTTGACATATCATTACTTAACCGAAAAAACTAACGTAAACATTTTGTAGTCGAAAAATGGCCAAAACGCGACGTTTCTGGTTGTGGGTGACTAAATTGACAGTTTGGTTATATTTTAAGTGGGCATAGATAATAACGTCTTATTATTATTTTGTTTGAATGAAAACACCTAATTTATTTTCTTAAATTTTTTATAAGATAATTGAGTTTCTTTTGTTCACTGCTATATTCCCCATTTTTTTCTATTTTTCTCTCGGGTCGCGGTGGGTGGTGGGGATGGCCCAATGTAGGCCATAACTTTTAGGCCTTAAGGATGATTGTGGGCCTGGTTGGGTAATTTTACCCAAAAATTTGACTTCTTACAAACCAGCCCACTCCAACAAACCCCTTAATTATAACAGAAAAATAAAAAGGTTTTAGGCAGCAACTGTTTCACAAGTTATGGCTCCTTCATACTGCTGCTGATCGCTATGCACTTAAAATTAAATCAATCAAATCAAATACCAAACAACATTCAAAACTTTTTTTTAATAAAGAAATTGCTCCAGAATCACTAATTTACGGAGGGAGTTCAAAAATTTCAAATCACAAATACTATAATAATATATATTTTTTTTTTGACAAATTAAGGGATAATTAAAATAAAAATCACCTATTTTTGAAAGCGATCCCAAAATAGTCACACATTTTAAATGTAATTCATCTTCAATTTACAATTAAATTTGTCAAATTCAACAAATTATTTATTGAATTTATACTTATTAAATTTTATTTTTGTCTTTATTGGTGAATTTTTATCTTTAGATATGAATGATCGTTTTGGGACAACTTTCAAAAATAAATAATTATTACTACGGTATTTATAATTCGAAGTAATTATTTTATCACACCTTCAAAAGTAGAGAAACGTTCTGAGACTGCTTAAAAAATAAATGGGCCATGATGTACCTTCTTTATATTATATTATATTATATGTTAACGTGCAGTTTTGTTTGTTCGGACAAATTTCCCTCGTGGCTTCCCACTTTTTACTTGCGTGTGTTGGTGACCCTCTACTTTTTACATCGAATAGTAATATTTTTAAAATTAAATAATAATTACAACGGTAGTTCTTCTGTAAGGGTCTGTCCCGGTTCTATCAAAAGTTGATGGCAACATCTAAAAATATCCAGGTCCCTATTCTCAAATATGCCCTCTTGACTTTTTTAAATTATACTTGGACTCAAAATTCCAAAAACTTCTCAATTTCTTACCATTTAGTCCCAACCTAAAATCAGCCAAATGTCCATAATTTTATTTTTTACAAATTTTATATATTAAAATGGTACTTTTCAGAGCATGCTATTCTCATTCTTATACTTGACCTAATTTTTGCATTAAACACACTCAAAATTATATATTTATAACAAATCATAGAAATTTATTTCATCTTACAATCATATATTTAAAAGATCGCGTATCAAAAAGTTGGATGGACAAGACATAAACAGTACAGTAAACCTTGAATTAAGCTTTTTTATATTTTTTATTAATTTTTTTTGCTTGAACCTCATGTAAGTTGTCCAGTAGCTTATTCAAATAACAAGATTATATATATATATATATATATATATTTAATAGAAATGAAATTTCATTAGTAATTGATCAACGTACAAAGCACCGATTACAAGATATTAAAAAAATAATTCTAAAAATTCTAAAAAAGATAGATGACTATTTTGATTTAATAATAATCAGAAGAATATTCTGCGTATTAGGGCCTCCATTTGGGGGTGAAACTTAAAAATCACTCCTGAAAAACTCACATAAATGTATACAGAATTCGAGCATTCTGACTCTTTCCAATCCTATTCAATGATTCTTCAATTTTGAACTTTCTGCAATCTAGAATAGGTTAAAACCACCACCGTATGCACACTAACAATTCACAAAGAACTTTAGAGATTATACTCTAACAAGAGAGGTTGGGAAATCACAACCCTAGAGACCAAGTGAAGAAAATCTCAACCATAAAAAGAAGTGCAAAAATAAACCATTAAAAACATAAATAAATAAAAAAAACATAAAACAACCAAATCAATAAGATCCAAAAAAAAATCAACAAAAAAGGTAACATAAACCACCACCAAACGCTACTGAGAAACACCTATTGAGTTTGATCCCTCCATCAGACGTCACTATTCTCAACTTAACCAGATCCGGTGACAAGCCGCCGGTAAAACCCACATGCCGAAGCCCCTGTTTACTCAACTTCTCTCGATCTCAGTGATCAAACACCAACAAAATTCACTGCTGAAACCCCTACCCGTTTTACTTCTCCATCACCAACAAAACTCCCTAAAACTAGTCAAAACCCTCCAAACTCCCCAGATGTGGCGACCAAACACCAGCGAAATCCTTTTGCCAAAACCCCTCCTCGTCCCGCTTCTCCATCACCCGTGAAACCCCCTAGCCTTCCCAGATCCAACGCTCCTCTTCTCCATCTAAAAGCTCACCGCCCACCATCTCCTCGAACCCCTTTGCAACTCGTTTGACTAGATTACCCTTGGGCTAGGACAACGGCCATAGCACCAAAGTGGTTTGGTTGCGTCCTGGCCAGCGACAACAAGTTTCTCTCCCCCAATAAATGGTCTCTACAACTAGCATTTTTCTCTAAAATGTTCAAAAAAAAATAGCTTCTTGTTTTCTCAATTACATGATTACCTTTTTTTTTTTTTTTTTTCCCCTTTGGTTGAAAAACAACATGATTTCTTAATTGATTGTTGTATCAGTTATAAGAAAACAAATATTGACCACAGTGGAGTAATATTCGATGTTAAATTACTGTTTGAAAACAAAAATAGTATAAAAATGAGCTAAAGGATGAAAAAAGAAGAAAAGAAAGAAGATTCTATCTTCTTTTTCCATTCAAAAAACAAATAAAGTAGATTCTATTTTGTGATGGTTAATTAGAAGACAAAACAGCTTTCTACTATTTCATCCAAGTAAAGGTAAGTGTTTCCATGATTTGCTCATAAATATAATGTAAAGGACATTAATTAAGCTCAAAGAATCAAAATAGAAAAAAATAGAGATAAATAATATTAAAGGAATAATAAGCTTAATGCCAAAAGCTCTTAACGATTCAATTGTGTCTAATCAAATACTTCAAAAGCTTATTTTTATGTTCATTTCAAAGTAGAAGCATATTGTCAAATTGTTGGCTCTTCATAAAGATATATTAATATTAATGTCAAATCAAATACTTCAAATAACCCTAGAAGCAATAATAAACCCACTCATGCGCTTGAGATGACTTGAAAATCCATATATTTCTGTCACCAAGAAAAGAAGCGAACCATAAGGAATCTCATAATGTAAAAAAGACTATTATTCTTTAGAGAAAAGTAAAAAAAAGAAGACCTTGATTTTGGACACCTTTTTGACCCCATTAAATATACCCTGGGATTTGATTCCTAGCATTGTTTTTAAAAAAGAAGATCATTATTCAAACCTAACTCTCATACAAAAATAAAAATAAAAAAACTAATTTACGTTCACAAAATTTATATTATATATTTTTTTCAACCAGCTTGATGCATTTCAAAAAATGGTCCAACCTCACTGATCTCTGATCTACATGATTAACGCACTGATTCGCGGCCTTTACTACAACAATAGTAATTTTAAATATTTGGAAATATTAATTTGAGAACCCACACGATATTGCCTTTTAAGCAATGAAATTTGAACTTGAAAGAACATAACATTTATGAATTATAGAGATCGAAAGAGAATGATACATAAATAACATACAACAATAACAAAGGAGAAAGTTAGAAGAAACATAGAAAAGTTCTCTTTTATGGTAAACAAACATAGAAAAAGTAGATTGTACATAAATGTGTTCTATATATGTATAACATGAATATGACTGCACCTACCGAGTTAGTTTTTGATAACTTTGTTTTACGCATATGTTTGGAGATCGAATCTTGACTAGCAATTTGGCTCCACCTTTGTTTATGGGTTGTGACGAAGCATATAAAAGTAATATGAGCCTAGCAATAATAAATGTAATTACCGATAATCATTTTTAATGCATGAAAAATGTTAGAGATCATCAGAGTTGTTAGATTGGGCAAATATTGGGTCACATCTCCACTTGTTATAATATAATATTAACAAATTATAATAGAGAGATTTTATTTTTATACTCTATCCAAAATGTCTACATACTTATAAACTTCTAATAACATTATTCAAATGAAGTGAGACTTCACAGTTTACTTTTTGTTATCTTATTCTACTATTAGCTCTGGTAAATTCGGCTCGAGGTGAATTTATATCATTGTCAAAATACAAAATCTCTAATACTCTGTTATAAATAAATATATCAAAACAAAAAAAAAAAAATTGTAATCATCTAGGAAAAATGTTAATAAGAAAAAGAGGAATGCAGCTTGCATGATGAGAAATACAAGATAAACACGAAGAAGAACAATTATTGAGGGTGGTTTGTTTTGATTTTAGATGACAAAGAGAATCTGTGTTTTGCAGTTGCAAAGGATAAGAACTTGTTTTCAATGCCAAGAGAATCTTTACAAAGCAGCTTCGGATTTTGACTTTATAAAGTTGGTAGTGTTCACAAAGAATAATGGAGCCTAGGTGCCGGAAGTCAAGGAGATATGATATATATACAAAGTAGATCGAAGAGTAATTAATTTGAATAATTGTCTTCTTTTGATTATAAAGACATAAACCACTCTTATCTATGGAATAATCGTACGTTTTTCCTTTTAATGTCTGTGTCCACAAAAGTAGTTTGATAGTGTTACATGACGATGGATTCCTATCCACTTATTATCAATATGATCGAGACATTTTTTTTTTTTTACTGTAGTTTTTTAGATTTTGAAAAGAAAAGGGGGACCATCACTGCCTCCAAAACGTAGCTAGGGCACTCCGATGTAGCAGCTGTCGTTTCGGCCTAGGGAGTCGCATATTCTTGGGGTTGGAGATGGGTGCAAGACGGTGGGAATAAGAGCCTACGAGAGGGAAGTGGAATGCCAGATTTGTTGGGCTTGCCAAATCTATGACTACTAAAAGGGGTGAAGCCAATACATGAGTTTTACCGGAACTAGGATGGTCAGGAAAGAAGGGAATGGTTTAGATCTTGCGGGGTATAGTAGGTGGTGATTTCATAATATTTGGGTTTTCGTCAGAGGAGGGGATTTTGCCAGAGTAAGAACAGCCAGAAGGGGAAGAGAGGGCTTGGGTTTGGCAAGCTCTGGCTAGTAGAGATCTCTAGATCTTTGGATTTTGGCCGAAGGGATTAAGTTGGTTGGGAGATTCTTTTCGATGAGTTCTAGCCAGTAAATAACTCTTAGTGCCTAGCAGTTTCTATGGATAGAAGTCGTTGGATTGGATGAGATTTCTGCAACCTCTTGTTTTTTATTATTTGTGTTTTGTGTTTATTGTTGTGGATTTAATGTGTGATATGTGTGTCTTTTGTATCATTATAATAATTCCACCTTGTATAATGGTAAATTTTCTACTTGGATCTTTATCTATGGTAGAAAAAATTTCATGTAGATCTTAAATTTATCATGGTAGTATTTCATCCAAATGGATGAAATAATCCATAAAACTCAAGATCTCAACAGCCACTTACAGCAATACTGGATTAAATAGTTTCAGTTAGTGATTTTGTACAAGTTTTCTAGTTGAGCGTAGTTACTTTCAATATTAACGGCCACGGTTTATATTGCCTAGGATTTATGATTGTATTAGTTTATCTCTATACGCTTAGACGTTTTTCTTAATGAAATTTTTTATGTTTTCTATACTAAAAATAATAAATAAAAAAATTCACATTTTCTTTTCTTTTTTTCTAACTTAATGGTTAAGAAGTAGTATGATCTGATTCGCATTTTAATGGTGACTTTTTGGTTTATACTAATAAGTTAATTTTTGTGGTTTGAATAATTTATTATTATATATTTCATCTAAGAAATATTTTTTTGTCAAAACCAGGAAATGTGACATTCTCCATATACAAATAATAATAATAATAATTAACATTGAACAATGCATTAGAATTTTAATATTACTTTAAACTTATATTATACTTGTATTTATTAATAAAAATAAATTATCGTTTTTGTCTAATAAACCCAAATGCTAACTAAAAAGTCATAACTTATAATTCTTTTGGTTTAATACTTTAATATGTAAAAACTAAAACTATCACAAACATATCCTGTATACCCTTAGGCCCTGTAGTATATATTAGAAAATTGACATAATAATTACACGTACAATTAAGTATTTGGTCAGATTGTGACATGCATATATGCCATTGGCTTCTTTTTCACAGTTTTAGCGGTCGATTGATATCTTACTTCCCGCTCCATCTGATCTAAAAGAGAAAAAGATCGATCAAAAAAGGAAATGAGATTAAAAAAAACAAAACAAAACAAAAAGCTACTATCGTCTTAGGCCCCAATTTGATTCACACTTTGTACCTAGATTTCTTCTTTATATTACAATTTACAAAAAGGAGATTTCCTTTTTCTTCTTTTTTACTTTTTGATATAAAAATAAATAAAATAAAATTAGTTATTAGAAGCCCATGCCAATGTAGCCCAAGTTATTCGAAGCTTGGGCTTCATTTCACTAAACCACATCATATTACAAGCCCATAAAATAATGACTTCCCAGTATCAACTTTTTCTTCCTATATTTTATTTTAATTTTTTCATTAGCTAGGGTAAAAAAAAAAAAAAAAATTATTCTAATAAAATAAAGTAGAGAAATAAAAAAATAAGTTTGGTGGCTTTTTTTCGTAAATTCCCCTTGTATTATTTTTCTATCACTAGTTAACTCTTGTTTTTTCTTTATTTATTTATTTATTTATTTTTGGACCTTTTGCAAAGGGTAGAAGGGCTCAAAAGTATAGAGTTGCCTTGGTGCACGCAGATAACCCGCCCACTCCAAGTAAATTGTGGGCCGACCAACCCACTCAATATTACATATCAATCCACCGATAAGAATAGGGGAAATTACACCTTATACCCCCTCTTCCCTTACCCATTACATTTGTACACCTTTTTAAAAGTCATTACATTTGTATCCATTTTTTTGTGTAAAATACATTTTTACCCCTCCATATTCAGGGTCATCTATCTCAGTCTCTAAATTTCTTTGTAATTTATCATTTTATAGAAGGGTAAAATAGATAATAAAAAAAAAGTGGCACATTTGTAATGGATGTAAAACATCGGTATAAATGTTTTGATGCCTCATTTTAGGGGCATTCCTGTAGTTCCCCCATTGGAATACGACAAACAGATCTTAATTGAATTCTTGGGGAACTACAAGAATGCCCCCAAAACGAGGCATTAAAACATTTATACTCTGTTTTAAATTTATTTGTAATTTTTTTTTTATCTATTTTATCTCTCCATAAAATAACAAATTATAAATAAATTGAGATAGATAATCTTAACATAAAGCGATAAAAAGGTATTTAACAAAAAAAAAAAAAAAAGTACAAACATAATGATTTTAATACAAATGTACAAATGTAATGGATTAAGAAAATGCTTAATGATTGAAATACATCTCAAAATTTCTCTGTTTTTGTAAGTTGCCTCCTAATATTTTAAAATAGTCTTTTAACTAGCCAAAGTTTCTGTTTTGTGACTTAAATGACCAAATTTGTGATTTAAATGACAGAAATAGTGATTTAAATGATAGAAAGTGTGCCTTACTCGATAGAAATAATGACTTAAGTTACAAAAAACACAATTTCAATCATTTAAGTCACTATTTATGTCATTTAAATCACAATTTTTGTCACTTACACTACAAGAAAAAGAGGCTATAAAGGCTGAAGGTGCACTATATAGCAACGACAAAACAAATCGTCGTTAAAAATTCAATTAATAGCGACAACAAACAAAGTCGTCTGTATAGGGTCAACAAATAGCGACGACTTTACGTGTCGTCGCTAATAAAAACCATTTTCGCGCCAAAAGTTTAAAACCCACTCTATTTGCAACGACATATGTCGTCGCAATAGGGCCCTGACGACTCATTCTCCGAGGCAAAATTAAAGCTGCTGTAATATTTGACACTTTCCACCTATAGTGACGACTTGTCGTCGCTATAGGCCTATTTTTTTTAGCCCCAACCTTCCCACTGCATGCGCAATTGTCTGGTGATTCA
>WUAT03086328.1:0-13092 GCA_010015005.3 Ulmus americana | reverse complement strand
CTATAAACACAAATTAACTGTAATTCGAGCAAAGGAAGACAGATTGAAGAAATCTTTGAAAAAATTGAAGATTATCTATATATCGGTTTGAAAGACATATTTGCACTATAACAAGTGATGCAAACCTATAATTGTAATTGTAATGGTTTTGCTTTAGTAATCAATTAATGTAACTTTGATTAATTGATGAATAAAGCTACCATTACAAAATGTTACAAAACTTATTCAATGAAAAAAAAAGAAAAAGAAAAAAGGAGTCTCTTTACTTATCACCGGAATGCTATAACCTCGATTCAAAAGTATAAATCATAATAGTCAATAATGTTTTGTTCGTCAACAAAGTTATTCAATCAATAAAATATGACTATGATGATAACATAAGGGGAGTTATTTAGTAACCAAGTACTGAGTATGGAGTAATGTTTTGACTAATGAGTGCAAACCAGTGTTACTCATCACGGATGTCAGAAAGACTAGATGAAGAAAGGGAAATATGGCTCGAATAGAAGAAATTGTTGGCAACGAATAATAGTTAAGTTTAGTAAAGGTTTGATGAAACAAAATTCTTCATCACCTGATGACAACTAACTAAGTTGCCCTAACCGGAAAGGTTAAAACTGGCAATTTTGAGGTAAATTCCAGATTTGCTGAAGGTTTCACAGGGGTAAATGTCGAACTACGAGTAACAGAACTGGATCAAACTGAAAATATAAATTAAAATCCTAAGGGAATGATAAAATTCCAAAAGGATGGACGCATTGTGAAAGGACCTGAGGATCAAGTAGTAGAATGTGAAAGAGATACATAAGACCAAAACTCTCGAATGATACCCGATTGATTATCGTAACAATTATAAAATCAAAAGGGTTGATTGACAAAAGGGGGCAAAAGAGAACTAGATTCATTTATAGTCCTTTCCATGGCAGCAGGAAATTTTCAACAACAACAAAAAAAAAAAAAAAAAAGAGTAATAGTGGACCGATTAAATTTTATTGGCACACACTCTAACATTATAAAATTTCCGCTAAAGGGGTTGATGGACTAAAACTAAGAAAGTTAAACCAAAAATAGAACTTTGTTTAATGCAAACAGTCCCAAAAAGGGGATGTAATGTTGACAAGCTACTAATTTAGCTCGATCAGTAGGTCAATATGAGTATTTAGACCTTAAAAGATTGTTCCAAGTATGAAAATGGAATGTTCTTTTGTAACAGATGAGGTATATAAGCATAAATAAAGTGTCTCTTACGAACTAAAATTAGTCTAATTGGTTATTATTCCATGATTAAGAGACAAATTCTGCAAAGTACTATGGTATAGAACCGTTAATTGTCGTTAAGTAACACACATAATTGGCATGACACCGGAAAATTGTGTTTGAATGTGTGAGATTACTTATCAAAGTAATTAAGGATGAGTACAAAGACGGGTGTGTTATGACTCCAGATGAGATTTAAAGATGAAATACAGATTTTATCGCCAGAAGTGCAATAATAATGCGTGAAAAATAGACTGGAACGTGAAGTTCAAACTCAAATAATGTTGAAGTGTACACCAACCAAGTAATTGTTGTGAATGGAATCGTGAGAATAATGTTCTCACCCTTGTAACTACTTCAAATTTTTTGGGACGAAATTTTTTGTAAGGAGGGTAGATTGTGACATCCTGAAAATCCACGTTATTAGCTCTGTTAATTTAAACAGCTAATTAAGGAAATGATTTTACGGCAAAGCCGTACCTGTATTGATGTTTTGAATTTGTAAATAATTAAGAATATAATTGTTGGGTTAGTGTCATATAAATGATATGTAATGAATGCTTTGTGACTGTTAAATAAAGAATAAATATAATCAAAGCATCAGATTAAAAGTTTAGAGAGGAAATTACTGAAATTATATTTGGGTTAAATGTGTGAATAATTCTAAAGGCCAAATTATATGTCTGAATGTTGAACAAATTAAATAGACAAAGCAAAGTATAAATGAATAAGAATTGGTATTGAATGACATAAATAAAATGGAAATTGATAAAATTAAATTGATTGATTAAATTGCATTGAATTTAATAGTAAATTTCAAGAATATTTTCAATGACAAAATTTAAAAAAAATTAAAATAATTTTAATTAATTGATGTTTCTTTATAAATGTGATAATGGATTTATTGGAATTGATTTTTAATTTAAATGATTTAAAAAAAAAAAATTAGGGCTAGGCCAGGCTAGGCCACACAGCTGGCCACCTGCACACAACACCAACCAGGCCACGCGGCCCATGAGCCTCGCACAACACTGAGCGCGTAAGGCCCGCTAGCCCCCACTCCTAGCTGTGCCTCACCCACGCCCATATGGTCTCGATGCACATAAAGTCTGGGTAGCGCTGCACAGGCCGCATGCGTCACGACCCCAGGCGCGTGTGTCAAGCTCTGTGCGGACTGCATAGCCGTTCCAGGCTGAGCCAGTCAGCCAACTAGCCCACTTTGGCTTGGGCTAAACCTATTTAAATGGTACTTTTAATCAAATTTCTACCAACAATGTTTAATACCAACATAAATACTACCTTTATGTCCGGTTAGAATTAAAAATGATCGACTAAATTTTCCAAAATTTGGCCTCAAAGATGGGCTCTTGATAGACTTGTCCTTGGCACCAAAGTTGTCAAATTTTCTCTATTTGTAAGAATAAATAAATTCATGAAGGACATGAAAATATATATATAGGAATTAAATAAATGGAGTTATAGCTTCAATTAAATTACAATGGCAATTAAAAGGATTAAATGAAAATGTGCCAAAATAAAATGATTGAGGCCATGCAAATTAAATAGAAATTGAATAGATATCATTACAATAAGAAACGAAAAATATGTATATATATATATATAAGTTAGTGGTTGCCTAAACCATATATATGCATAACTAAGTTTAAATGATGTGAGTTTAGTGCTCAAATTACAGCACCCCACTAACATTCCATTATTGGTTAAGGCTTATTAGTAGCCTAAGGAGAATTGAAACAAAGAAGGTTTTGGAAGACAATAGAAGAAACCCTTCCATTCTTCATTCTTCACCTTAGCCGAGAGAAACACCCACAAAAGAACACAAAGTGTTCTTCAATTCCTAAGCACTTAACCTTTGAAGTTTTGAGCTCCAAAGTGAGCTCAACAAAAGGTAAAGATTCATAGCATGATTTTTTTAAAGGATTTTGATAAGAAAACTTATATGTTTTTCACATGAAACTATAAAGGATTTCAATAAAACCCAGCCTGTTTAGAACCCCTCTAACTCAACCGATTCTCATTGGCTCTCCAAGGTAAAAACCTTGATCTTCCTTTTTGAAATTCTTGTTGCATGTATGAGGTTATCACTGGAATTTGATTTCCTAAATAATTGCATGCAAAAATGATTAGTTTTGTTTAAGTTGTGTTGTTGAGTGTATAAACCCGATTACGGAACAGATTCTGTGTTGAAATGTTTTGATTGAGTATAGGACCTATAGAACTCAAATTTGAATGTTTAATAACTTTTTGGAAAGCTGTACATGTATATTTTCTTGTGAAATTTTTTTGGATTTGTTCATTTTCTGGATTGAGAGTTATAAGAATTTGAAGGGGAGGTGTTCACTAGAAACTTGGTTTTGAACAATGATTTGTTAAAATGATTTCAAGGTTTAAAAGTCCTTAGATTGTGAAATTTCTTTTACATGAAAACCCTTATAATGTCCATTGATGTATAAAATTTAGTTTGGTCTATATTGAAGAGGTTTTGGAGGATTTAAACACAAGGAATGATGAACTTTTACAATAGAGGCTAGACCAAAAACCCTGTCTTGGTTCCCTCTGTTTTAGATTGTTTCTCTTTGATGGAAAATGTTTTGGACCTAAAGTTTTTACAGGATGTAACTCAAGACGTAAATGATATTTTCTAGTTGGTTTCAACCAAAAAAAGTTTTAAATTGATTTAGTTCTAAAATTTACAAAATTGGACTATAATCTGTAAAATTTTACATAATCGGGGCAAAAAGGTAATTTTGATTTTCAAGGAAAACATTCATTCTTAAACCAAATTTTTTTTTATAGATAAGCCCTTAATTTCTTAGGAAACTAATAAAAATTATTTTATTTAAACTAAGTGGTTTTTAAGAAATTAAATGAAAGGGGCCTATTTGAAAACTAATGTTTTGAAAGGGGGTTTGCAAGCTTAAATAATAATTCTAGTGCTCAAATGAAATTGTTAAATGTTTTTAAGTTTTAAATTGAGCTTTCGTCAAATTGAAAACCTTTCCAAGAATATAACGGAAATTGAAATGGTTATACACCTTATGTTTTAAACGGAGTTTTTAGGGTATGGTCTTATACTTGTAGAATGATGACATTTTTGCTAATCTTATTGTTTGAAAGTCATTTACGGGAATAGATGATTGATCGTAATTATATACACTTAGGGTGTAGATTGTGTTTCCGTAGAGAGAGGAACTGGACAAGAAGCACAGTAAATAAGTAAGTACAATCGTACTTACAACATGAACTCAAAGACTGAAAATAATTCCTTGACTGTAAAGTGATAGATAAATGTTGACCATAAAGTGATAGATAAATATTGATTGTAAAGTGTTAGATGAATGGTTGATTGTGAATTAAAAGAAACTATTTTACTAAAAGCTAAAAAGGAATTGTTGATTGTAAATTGAAGGGTCGATGTTTCACTGTAAATTGAAGGGTGAATGTTTCACTATAAATTGAAAGATAAGTGATTGGCATTGATTGATTATTTGCATGTAAAATAGCTTGTTTTCAGTGTTTGTTGAACTGTGCTATATGAATGAATAGAACTGAGAAGTTATTTGAGTAAGGTACTGAAGTGAAAGATTTCAAAGGAATGTTTGACTGAAATTATTGAATGATACATATGTTTGTTCTGTTTTGTCTGAACACATATCATTTTTTTTCATAGTAAATTGTGTAGACTGTTATCTAAATTTTCATAGAAAGCAAACGCAATTTGAAAACTTCTAAAAATAGTTTATCAAATAATGTTTTATTGAAGTGTTATATCCGGCATCTCTTTATTTATAACAAGGTTTGACTTTATGGTCTCAGGAAAATGTTAAGGGAAACACCTGATTTTTCCTGTGATCGTTAAACGGGTATGTACACAGAGGGGGCTCAATCATGGATTTCAAAAATAGATTTAAATGAAGTTTTTTCACATAACAGAATTTTACAAAGTCATGTCATTGTATTATGGAGTCTGCATTATTTAAGATTATTTTTCTGCACATCTCATGCTTTAGTGCTTTGACTTTACTTGCTATTTGCTAAATGAAAAGTTGATTTTTAATCAGTTATGTGTTAATAAATTTAAATGCTATGACTCAAATTATGAGTTTCACTAATTACATTGCTAAGAATGTTTTTAAAGTATATTGTTTAAATTGTTATAACTGTATTGGTAAAATTGCCTAATTGTACTTTGCTAAGCTTCAGCTCACGAATTGTGTTCATGTTGTAGATCACACTGGTGGATTATCAAACTTACTGATCAGGAGATGCTCAAGAGGGTGGATATGTGGACAAGTTTGCTATGTATTACAATACTTCCACAACAAAGGTTTTACAAAGTACAAATCTTTATTATTTTACTAAAGGTTTTGTAATAATAAAAGTATGACATTGGTAGCATTTCAGTACCTCCAATTGGAATCAGTTTTCCTAAATTTGAAAGAAAATGGTTTGGATGACAAATGAAATTTTCCCAGTTGTAAGGAAAGAACCCAATTCTTTTCCTTACATAAAATGTTTTGTGAAACAGCAAGTTTTTCGAACAAGGTTTTCTTGAATGATATAACGTAACCATCTTATTTTCTCAAAGTAATTACGTTATGATATACAAATTTCAAAGTATGTTTCAGAAAAAAAAATTACTCTGATTTTTCTTAAAGTATTAAGTTTAAAAGTCCTGGTAAATAGATAGATCATTACAGCTATAGAGTTTGTGGGGAAAAAAAAGCGCCATTTTTTTTTCTCGAAAAAACAATAAAATTTGCGATTATTATTTTCTTTATAGCAACGACTTGATTGGTATAGCGACGACATATGTTGTGTCGTCGCTATAAGCTCCCCTATTGGAAAATGACAAATGATGAGTGTATTACGATGACTTTAATTATGCCTTCGCTATAGGGTTAAACCTATAGTGACAATATCAATGTCATCGCTAATTGTTGTTGCTATAGCCAACTTTTCTTGTAGTGAAATTTTTGTGACTGTTTGGTCAAAATTAGTGATTTAGTATTGTCATATATACATTTGGTTAGGTTTGTTTGTTTACTTAAACTCTAAGTTTTAGTATATTATACTTTATACACTTTCAAGGGTTGTACTAGAATTTTATAATTTTGGATATTATGTGAAGTTGGATTTGGCTATTATGAATTTTATCTTATTCATGTAAAAGACTACTATTTATCTATAATAAAGATTACTATCTTATCATATATAAAGATCATTGTTTAAAATAAAATTCCACTATCATACTATATATAAAAATATTATTTATGGTAAAATAGTAATCTTTTTTGTACTATAGACCACCCTTTTTTTTAGGCACCACTAAAAATTCAACATAGTGCCACTCTATAAAATGATAATAAAGATTACAGGTGAAAAAAGTAGACGTTCCTACAAAAAGACAACTGGTTTAAGATTTTTAACTATCGTTAAAAAGAGTGGTTTCTGTACCCAAGAAAAGACCATTACTCCAAAGATTTCCTTTGGGAAGCAGTGGTCTTTTTAAAATGACCACCTTTTTTTCACGGTGGTCTTTTTTTGTGAATTTGTTGTAGTGAGATGAAAGCCATGAGGTCAGATTGAGGTGGAGAATTCATTTCCAAGAAGTTTTGTGAAGCAAATGGAATTCGACGTCCACTAACCATTCTAAGATCCCCCCAACAAAATGGAAAGGCAGAAAAGAAGAATAGAACCATCGTCGATATGGCATGATGCATCCTCAAGCTCCCCTGTTGGTTTGCTGGCTTCTGTCAGATGATTTAGTACTCCAAAACTTCTAATCATCAGAGGAACGACTTCAGACTTCCATATAATAGAAATTTTAGGAGTTAAGTTTGATGGAAACAAGGCTAGAACATTAGAGGCACGACTGAATGCAGAGGGAGGACACATTGTTGGTCATGGAAACACTTCTACAGTTTAGAGGTATATGTTAAAGATGGATCAAAATCTCTCCTGAAGCTCTGATACCATAGAGATTTTTACAATCAGAAGTATACAAAGAGAAATTCGCCTTTGATTCTGATTGCCTGCTCAAGGGAATAACCATAATCTATCTATAAATATGAACGATATTTTATTGGAAAAACAAAACATAAAAGCTAAACAAATTCCTAGAAAAAACGTATTAGGAAGTAAAACTAAATAAAACCTATAATCTCCTTGGACAGCTATTGAGATGCTTGAGAGAATTAAGGGGAGGAGATCGAGATATTAATGCTGAGGTTGTTGAGTGATTAATCTTGATTGAGAAATATTTGATAGTGCCTTTTGCATTCTACTAAGTTATCTGCTATAGACAAATTTGAAATATTTTCATTTTTATTTTACAGGCGGTTGACATTTTCTAACATTTGATGACAATATGTTATATCGATCGATATCATTATAAATATTTCTCTAACTCTAGATTTTCTTACATAAGAGTGCAAATACGCATGGTTATATCATTGATATCTTCAAATGAAACCCATGATTAACCGAAAAGGTATCAAGCCAAAAAAAAAAAAAGCAAATGTTTTTAGTCAAGTTTATGTATTCAAAAACTAACACAAATTTCGCCCTACATAAATATTTTGAAGGCATATATATGTTTGAAGTCCCACTAACCTACTATCATGAACGGAAATAAAAAATAAAAATTGAAATAAACATAGAAATGAGAAATAAGAGCACAAGGATATTCTGTCCAAACAATCAAATATGTGAAAGGGAAAAAAATTGTTATAGTTAAAATACAAGAAATATTTTATCTGTAATAGAAAAAAAAAAGTTGAAAATTATTAGTCTCAAATATTAAAGTTTATTGGTTAGAGTTTTTTCACCATTGTCTTGGACAAGTTTAAATCTATTAACCTCTGGGATTGTTTGTCTCAAATGATCCTCCATAATCAGGCCGATCTCTTTATGGATTGAATCTGAATCATTAGAAAGGCATATATTAGATTGATTGAGTTGTATATTATATATGCTATCAAAATGTGTGGGGGTAAAATATATTTCCAACATTTAGTGTTGGATATTGTATGTGTTCCAACCAGTTGTATATAATAATCAGTTGCTTTCATATTTATTTTACATAGAAGAACAAATAAAATAAAAAAATAAAAATTGGGGATACCCAAAATCTCTTATGAAAATATTAAATAGCCAGAAGAGAGGGAGAGGAAAAAAAAACATTAAAAGGAAGCATTACCTCTTCTTTCATAATTTCAAGTTGTCTTTTCATACTTGCCGTTTCTTCATTTTCCCTAATGTTAATCTGTTCTATCATCGTCTCAAAATCTTTAACCCTTTCCACTTGTTCTGACATCCTTTGAAACTCTTCCTTAAGTTTCCTTTCAGCCAACTATACAGGAGAAAAAAAAGAAGCAATGAAAATAAGGACTAATAGTAGGAAAAGCAAACTGAAATTTTATAATCCTCCAATAGCTTAAGATACAAGGAAACAGTTAAAGTAAATTAAAGTTAAGTCACCTGAAGGTAAGACTCAGCCACACTATTATTTGGATCAAATTGTAGGGCTACAAAAACATAAAAAATAGACTCTTGATTCAATTCTCATATATCATGCAAATACTTCGATGTACATATTCATGATATATACAAACGTATACATACACATATATGTATTAAACATATATAATATAATACAAACTGACCTCTTCCAAAGCCATGGCAAATTGCATCAATGTAATTTCCTTTTTGAAAGAGGGCATAACCTAGTCGGGAATAGGCCTCAACGTAGGTTGGATCCAATAGAATGGCCTTACGGCAATCTGAGATTGCCTTGTCATGGTCCATCATGTAGGAGAGAGCACAAGCCCTTACAGTCATACAAACATATATAAAAGCAAAATCAATTCTCTCTTAAAGATACATATGTCATACGTATAAGTGTATATGTGGTCACATTAATCCTTTAACATAAAATTAATCTGGTGATATTAGAATGCTAATTCTTGGTTGCAACAATTTAAGATATATACAAGTAATTTGGATATAATTTTTTGAGAGAATAATTGTATTGTACTCAAACGTTTTTGTTTATCTAATTAAGCAACTTTATCAACCTGGTTAAATTTTATATAACCAAATTGAAAGCATAATTTTTTTTATATGGTATTAGGGATAAAATTGGAAAAATAAATAAATGTTTGGGACTAGATATCTTTATTAGATACCTGTAGGAGTAGTACACTGGCCGATTGTCGTTGAGAAAGATAGCATAACTATAAAACTCTATAGCTTTTGGATAAATACCTTCATGTATTGCTTGGTTTCCTGAAAACGAAAACAACTCAACAAAAATGAGAAAAATGAAAGAAGTTATATTTCCTGATTAACCTATACAAGTTTGTCATATTGAAAACATAGGGTAAATTAATTAAAAGGAATGCTTAAAACGATAGAATATAATTACATACATGTACATAAAAAGTTTGTAAGACACTTAGGCTTACTTGAGTATTGTTTTTGTTTTTATTTTTTGCATTTGTTTACCTTTTTATCTTATTAACTCTCCACATCTCCGTGCCATAATGTTGTATATAAGAACTAGCTTTACAAAATATTCATATGATCAATTTAATATACCAAGAAGTTATCATGTTAGTTTTTATTCAATTTGAATTTTTCAAAAATATTGTTTTAACTCATATATATGTATATGTATATGTCCTTGGCATGTGGAAGCCACTTATATGACGTTGTGGGAAATTCCAACTATTTGATAAAGACAAGGTTCGGCCAGTCTTCTATAAGTACCATGATTATTCAAGGCATAATAGGTACACACATTTTCCATACTAAAAAATTATGATGGCTTCTTAATTAATAACTTTGTGCCAACACTCAAACATCAAAATGTTATTGAAGAAACAATCTTTCCCGCTACTTATCTTCTTGTAGGTCTACAAATCACTCACATATTATAGATCTAGAATTTTGGCAGATAGATGGTAGAGATACCCACCTCAAATATATATATATATATATATATATATATATATATATATTATTAACCCAGTGTGCCTGGTCATGATGGTTGTTTTAAGACCTTAAAATGTATTTGAACTCTCTCCTGGTTTTTTTTTTTTTTTGGTAGCCATCCAATCATTAAGACAAGAAATAGATTCAGCATTTGAACTAATAACACGCAGAATTACCTTTCAATATAAATGCTTCAGCCACACCATCCAAATTAAACATCTGACATCTAGACATGCTTATGATTTCTTTGAACATTGCTTTTGCTTGAGCTTTGCGAGCTTCAATCTCTTCAGTACTATAGGAATTGAAAAATCCATTCTTATCAAAGGCTCGATAATAATCTTCATACAGGTCATCACTTGAAAACCTAGGCGGCGATGAGGAAGATGCAACATCTGCTATTTGTGTAGCTTTGCCTTTGTTGAACCCTTCATTCGTTTCTTGTAAATCTGTAGCTTCCTTCTTTCCTTTAGTTTCATTCTGTGATTCGAACCAACTCACCAACCAGTCCCTTGGTCTATGGGGATCTTCAGCCAGAACTTCATCAATTTGAAATACGGCTTGTAGATACTCCATCCCCTTCTTCACGTATTCGAAATCAACATTTGGTGCCGGCTTAACTGTTTATACATAATTTATGGTTAGAAACAAAATTACTTCAAGCATAAAGTCTACTAAATAAATTAATCGAAAGAAGAAAAAAAAGGCAGATATGTTATTCAAAATTCTATTTCTTAGGAGATAATAGGTAAAATCAAATGGATTGAGGCTTAGATTAAAAAAAAATTTGATGGTCCCTAGATCTTGAAGAAAAAAATATACTAATCGTAATTTTGGTGTAAGCTTAAATAATAATACTACAAAATTCACGCGATTTTGCATATATTGTCACAAACAAGCTTGTGTGTCCGTACTAACACACTAGCTTAAGGTGGGGGTTGAATTGGTCTACAAATGCCCTAGGCAAGTCACAAATGCCAAACTACTATGAAAATTGACCCAAAAATGAAATAATAATAAAACAAACATACACACATTCACAGGTTTCATAAAGATATTCATATAATTTTCGGATCTCATAATCAAAACATCAAAATGAAAGAAAATGGAGGAATATATATAGATAGATCTAAATAACAGATCAAGAAAGGGGAAATGAAACCATTGAGAAAGACCAAGTTAACAATACAAGTAAGATATCAAACAGGAAGAGAAAAAAAAAAGAACCATGAATTAGATATATTGAAATTAAAATACAATTGACACAACTATGATCAAAGCTAAAATGACAAACCGCTAGCTAGGAAATCAAAGATTGCCAGGACAATAGCAGCCACTGCAGAAGAGTCACTCCTCAAGTATGCCATTTTCACCAAAAAGTGAGAGTATTTTCTGTTTGGTTGGGAGAGGGAGAGAAAAAGAAAGAGAGAGACGATTGAGATAACAAAAAAAAGAGAGGAATTAAAGGAATAATGTATTATGTCTTTAAATATTGCTTTTGTGTAGCTAGCTAGCTTTAAAATTAGGGTTTAAGAGCATTCTCACAAGTGTTGATTTCCACCATTTGATTACCAGTAGGTGGGCCCCAATTAAATCTAGAGACAGTTTTATCCATGGTCAATAATTTGTGATTTTTGTATCACTAATAGTTACTTTTTAGAAACAATGGTAATTACAAATGACCATATTTGACTCTTCTATATTTATCCCATTTTGCCACATGATAGCCACAAAAATAAACTAAAATAGATACTTGTAATAACTACAAACATCATTTAGAGTTGCTTTCCGGCGTCATTTTTTCTATCAAACATTAACTGTCTGCTGGCAACAAACTAGAATTTTGATTGAGGTGAAACTTGTTTTATTAGTTTTGTATTGATTTGGTTAACAACAACCATAATAATACCAATAATCACAAGTTAGTGGCCACAAGTGATATTTTTTTCTTAAATCTAGAGCCTCTCTTTAATTAATCAAATAAAATATCTAGGGAATTCACTCACAATAGACCATGGGCCCAAGTCTTAACTCACACAAGACATGGGTATCCAGAAATAGTCCTTTTTTTTTTTTTACTTTAATACCCTTACAATATAAAAAAAAAATTAAAATTAAAACAAAATCAAAGGAAAAAAAAATAATTAAAGAAATTACAAATTAAAACACAATAATTTCAAAACTCCCCAAAATTTCCCTCCCTCTCTATATCTCTCTACCCAGTGACAAGTGAAGGATTAGCACTAAAATTTCAAAACAAATTCTATTTGTTACTCATATAATTTCCAAACAAATTAGCACTAAAATTCCCACAATTCTCATATATGTTACTCATACACTACAAGAAAAAGAGTATATAGCGACGACTCATGTTGACGCTAAAGGGAGCCATGTCGCCCCTAAAAATTTATGGTGACGACATATGTCTTCGCTATATACGTATGATTATCCATATCTGTAACACTATATAGCGACGGCATATTCAAATTTGTCGTTGCTAAAAGTTTACAATATAGCGACGACATGTTAGCATTTGCAATGACATTATATCGCCCCTGTAGTCCAAAATGTCGTCACTACAAGTTTACAGTATAGCGACGACATTTAGCTTTTGTGACGACATTATGTCGCCCTTGTAGTTCAAAAAATTAAAATAATAATAATAAATATTAAATTACATTATTAGTATATATTTAATATTATTAATATAAATAATATTAATTTGTAATTAGTTTTTAATATTATTAATATTAATAATATAAATTTCGATCGGGTTACTTAATTTAGGCTTGATTTGGAGTGGGATCACTACGTTCC
>WUAT03086217.1:0-13093 GCA_010015005.3 Ulmus americana | reverse complement strand
GTGTTGGATTTTTTTTGCGGCCAATTGATTGAAAATTAGATAGATAATTATGTTTGGCTTTGCTTATTCTTTAGTTTTCGAATTGTGGATGACATTTTTTTCATGTGAATAAGTATCGTCGAAGTTTGCGTGGTAATAGTAGTGTTGCTATCCCCAGTTAAAAAGGTTGTTATAGTTTGATATTTGTAGGAGAAAATTACATTGTTTGTTTTTGGAATGATAACTGTTTTTAATTAAGTTCTATGGGTGTGCCATAGAAGTTCTATGGGTAAGGCATAGATATTCTATGGGTGAGCCGTAGAAGTTCTATGCGTGCGCCATAGAAGTTCTATGGCTCATCCATAGATCGGGGGAAGGGAAGGGGAAAGAAGAGAGGAGCTCGGCGGAGGGCAGCAAGACGCGGGCAGAGGTGACAGGACGCAAGCTGAGGGGCTAAGGAAGATCAATAGGTAGAGAGAAAAAAAAAAGGGTTTACCTTCGATTGTATTTTTGTTTTATTTTTTTATTTTTTTTATTTTTAATTTATTTTCTTTTTGTTATATTATAAGGGTATTAAGATAAATATTGGTTTATTTAAGGATATGATAGTCTATTGTGAGTTGAAGGGTTGACCAAGGGTTTATTTTAAGTGAATTCTCTAATATGTGTTTGAAATAATATTCTCAATAGATGTAGTTGAAACAGTATTTGAAAAGTGTATTTGAATTTTTAAAAAATTTAACATTATTTAATTAATTTAATTTAATTTGATTTTACTTGGACATTTAACTACATATTCTTTTTTATTTTTTTAATTAATTGTCGATGAATTATTTCTTTACACAAAAGTAATAGTAAAAACTCATCACTTGTCAATTTAATTTTTTTTATTTAGTTATTCAAGCATAGCCATAACATAATTTACAATTAATATTACTAATTTACTACCACCATTATCATTATCTCTATTACTAATATTTTTATTCTTACTATTACCATTACAATTACAATTACTATTATAATTACAATTATCATTATTATTTTACCATTAGCAATACTATTATCATTACAATTACAATTATCATTACCATTACAAATTTACTATTATCATTACTGTTGCTATTACCATTGTTGATGTCGATTTCTTGCTCAGGAGCAGTTCTGAGATCGACACATCTCCCTCCATCTCTGCACTTGCAAAAGAAAACACCATAAGTGCTAAGGGCTACTCCCCTGATAGTACTCTGATGCTTAAGTCAGCCAATGTAACATGAGAGAATAAGTGAACAGAGTGACGTTGGGAATAGTGAGATCAACATACCTTTAATGCTCCAATGATTGAGGTACTTATACCCTTCCTAAGTTGGCGTGAAGGCTGTATCAGCCAATAGGAAGGTGTCAAAGCTTGTCATTTGGCCGGTACGAATGTGTGCACCTATTTTGGAAAGGCACGTGTCTCAAGTTGGCAGAGGCCAGTCGAGGACATTGGGTACGTTTTTGTCATCTTGTGAGGGGAAATGGACCATTTCAACATCATGGGTGTCGGCCTGTACTTGGTCTTCTTGGCATCGGACTATGAGAGGCCAAGATCCCCTTTGTTTACTCTTCTGGTCGGTTCAATGCCCCATCTCGGTACCCTTCGCGGTACTATTTTGATATCGAGGTGATAAGGTCATACCGAGCAAATTTACCCCTCAACATGTCCCCCCCCCCAAGTTCCAAAGTTATGAAAACGGCTGAAAGGACTTTGTTGTTGTGTGGTGTGTCATTTTCACCTTGGTGCCAAGATGGTTGTGAGCCATAAGAATTTTTTTTTTCTTTTACTGAAATGATTGTGGGATTTTCGCTTGGATTCATTCTCTAGTTCCAAGGCTGACGTGAAATCCAATACTTCTCGCTAGGCCTATAGGTTTATCGGAAGTCTAATCAATTCTAGGCCTATAATGATGGTTTTCACCAAACTATAAGCAATTGCTAAATCTGGGTCATACAACTCCCTTGATCCAATTGCGCGTGAGATTTTGGGACCACTTATAAATATGGTATCCCTTAGTCTGGGCCAGTATTCAGGTACTTATTTTTTTTTTCGGAAAGCTTTTTGTTCTCGTCCTCTTCGTTGATCTTCTCAGTACTCTCTTCCTTTACCTTCTTGTTCTCATACCCATTGTTACTCTTTCTTGAGTACCGACAACTTCTGTCGTATATAAAATAAGTGACTTAATTGATGTTGAGGCCATGTCAAGTGTAGATAATCAAGGGCCGGAATCCCTAATACTCCTGGTGGGAAGACTTGTGGTAACGGCAATTCAAGTGGTTTGGATTCCTCAGAGAACATCCCTTCCAACAACGATTCTAGCCCTTCAAACCAACAAAGAGTCTTCCTTGAATGAGGGCAATGAGGAGGGGCCTCAAGAGGGCATCGACGAGCATCATGTCAAAGAGGTGGAGGGGAAACAATCCGAGTTTGAAGAGGCCAATTCCTCACACTGCCGAGAAACTGAAAAGGCAGATCTAGTTGAATCCAAGGACGAGGAGGTCGAGCCTGAGGCTGAGGAAGTCGAGGAGGACTTCTTGCATGCTCTCGAGCTCTTAATTGAGGAAGAGCTTGGCTTTGTCCCCCTGCTTGTCCCTGTCGGCCTTCCACTAAGTGAAAGATTGGTCACTCTTTCTGACTTCCTTTCCTCTGAGCTTTTTGAGTCCTTCGAAGGTCCTCTCGAGATGAGGGATCGAATATGGGAGGCTGTTTGCAATCTGAACGCCAAGGTCTCCAAACAAATGGATCATCCTGCATCTTCTTCAGTGAGACCGAGGCCTGGAGGCTCTGCACACGCCCCATGGAGTTTGGGATGCCTCATGCCAGCTTCTGATTCCTAATGGACATTGGTATAGCCAAGGCATCTCGGCAAACTTCCAATGTCTTAGCTGAGACTTTGGGGTGCTACAAAAAAAGTGCTTCATATTCTTTTTGATGTCAGCATGGAGATCCAGAAGCCTGGGGATAACCTAACCGATCCTCTGGTTGGGATTGTTACACAGCCTTGACTACCTGGACGTCGGGGTGAGATTCTCCCTTTAACCTTATTTTTGAAGAATATTCCACTTTTTTAATGTTGCTCATTTCTAGCTTAATCCAAATATCTACAAAATGTTGTCCAGCCTATTTGCACTCTACCAGTTGCGGGGCTACGGGGAGCCATCAGTTCTTGAGATTCGGTACTTTTCTGATGAAAAGGCACCCTCGAAACAAGAATGGCATTGACATAAGTCACGGTTGGTGTTTCTTCCAGCCCCCAGGTCAGCAACCATGTGGTCTCCTTGCCAACCAATAACAAATTCTGGAAAGATCATTGGTTTTGAGTGTAGAGAAATTGACTCCATAGCACCGGGGAGTCACATCCTTTGGACAAGTGAGTCCATAATATTTTTCAAGGGGCTACTCACCGGGGGAGGGTCTTGTGCTCCAATTAAAAGTTGTTCGAGGTTGGTTTGGTAAGTCACCCTCTTGCCCGGGCTGCTCAGGTCAAGTACGAAGAGAGACATGAGGATCGCAAGGCTGAATGGGGGTCTAGCCAAAAGGAAGGTACCGAGATTGAAAACTCTAATCCCCATATTTCTTTATAAATAGTGATCCCCTTGCTTCATTTGTGTACTTCGCTTTTTGTTTTGTGCCTTACCACTTACTTGCATTTTTTAGTAGCCATAATGAGTCCAGCCAAGAGAGCTCACTGGTGCCAGGGTACTGAGGAGGAGGCCCAAGGTAGGGCAGCCTCCGAGCATATGCCAAAGAAAAGGCCTCGCCCTCGATCCGGTGTCAAGGCCAAGGGCGACAAGAAGAGACAGGCTACCTTGGCAGCAAAGAATATGCCCCTTCCTCTGCCTCCTCCTATGTTTATGCCCTATTCAATCAGATCCCCGTGGGTCCTCCTCCCTTCAATATTGTTACGAGTAACATCCAGACAGCGGCTACCCCTATTTTCAGACCACCTCTTCTGATGCCCCTCCTTCTAGGTCTAGCTTTCTTGAGGATGTCTACTATGCCCAAATTCGCTCCTCCTTGGCCCAGGTTTTTTCTCAACTGAGCTATAATCATGAGGTCTGGACCAATTTGGACTAAGAAGTTGAATCCTCTCCTTCCATGCTTGAACGGGACCTCCTTGTAAGTATTTGTCCTTTGTTAGCCTAGCGTTTTCCTTTGCCTTTTCTAATAAGGATAATATGCTAACTTTTTCCATTTGTTTCCCAGCATGTCGTTGACAGCTACTCCCAAACCGAGTATGTACGTTGCCTCTAGGAAAGAATTGATGAGCTCCAAACTTATATCTCCCGCCGAGGCCAGACCATTACTAACCAACATAACAAGATGTTCGAGGATGTAGAGAAGCTTCAGGTCAGGAGCATCGAGCTGGAAGAGCTCTCGAGGTGGGCTGCTGATATCAAGGAAAGGCTTCACTGCGTGGAAGAAAAAAATAAGTAAGAAGAACCTTTTACGCGATGATGGAGTCTCGGAGGAGATCGGCCGCCTCCAAGAATCAATTAACACCAAGGTCTGGAATGGGGTTGATTATGTCCGAAAGGGGACCTCCAAAAAGCACCCGAACCATGAAGAGCTGTTCACTTGGTGGACGAGGAGTCCTTGGAGGTTACCGAGATGTAGAATGGTAAGAACGGCCAAGGCACGAAAGCAGAAAAGAATGAGGAAGTGAGCAAAGAGCCAGAGGAGCAGTCTGCTGGGGGTGCCAAGGACGGGGGCCAAGCGTGACTGGAGAAAGCTTTATCTTTTTCTTTATTTTCATTTTTTGCTTAATTTTGGGTGTTGAGCCCCCTTTGTGTTGTAATATAAATAGATGGGCTTTTATGCCCTTTTTATTTTTTATTATCATTATTTTATGCAACTTATTTCCTGCTATCTTGGTTGCCAATTTTGTGCTTCCCTGTGTTATTATTCTAGTTAGTTGGGAACTCTTTCAGGAACTTGCTAAGTGCATCACATCTCCCTAGAAGAAGGCTTTTGAAACTTAGAAACTTTTTGCAATCTTCTAAGTCTCGAGAGCTTAGTCTGGTCGACATTTTCCAATGATTCCAAGGAAGAAAGCTCTGGTTAGCTTTGTGTAGGCTTAGGAATTTTCTAAGTATTTAGGGACGAAGCCTTGTCGGCATACTCATGTGTTCCCAAGGGGGGAAGCTTAAGAAAGACTTAGGAAAATTTAAGGAACTTTTCTAAGTGTCGGGGCAAAGCTGGTCTGCCTATCCGTGTGCTCCCAAGGAGGGAAGCTTTAGAAAGACTTAGGAAAATTTTATGAAATTTTCTAAGTTTCAGGGCGAAGCCTGGTCGGCATACCCATGTGCTTCCCAGAAGGGTGGCTTGAGAAAGACTCGTGAAAATTTCAGGAAACTTTTAAGTGTTGAGACGAAGCCTGGTCGACATATCCATGTGCTTTTGAGGAGGGAGACATGAGAAAGACTGAGGAAAATTTTAGGAACTTTTTTAAGTGTTGGGGTGATCCTGGTCGACATACCCATGTGTTCCCGAGGAGGGAGGTTTAAGAAAGGCTTAGGAAAAATTTTAGGAAATTTTCTAAGTGTCAGGGCGAAGCTTAGTCGGCGCGCCCATATGCTCCTGAGGAGGGAGGCTTGTGTGCTCGCTTTTTCATCCTTTTTTTTTGTCATTGATACCTTTTCCCCCTAGTTTTCATGAGCCAATGACTTTGGGCTCGGGGAAACTCGTATTTGCCAACCTAAATATTTTAATACAACTTCATTTCATAGGTTATCCATTCTATTCCATCTTTATAAATTACAAAAATTCTCTTATATTCTCATATTAATCTTTCTCTTTCCATCAGAATTATATGAATCTTGTATCTACTCTTATATAACCTCTCTATCTCCATCTCCAATCCCATGGATTCTTCAATCCTAAACAACACTAAAATGTTACAACTAGACTAAAGATCTGATACCCACATCTTTGTCACAATACTACACATGCCACATTCTCCTAGATAATACAAAATTTGACTTTAAATGAATATATTGTTTCCTTACGAGGATAAATGTGGAATTGAATAGAAAAATCAGGAAGGACATGAATTATTCCAAGTAAATTAACTTAAAACCACCCTATTCAAATTTCAATAGGACATGTAATAAAATCTCACTCATAAGGATTGAGTCAAAGAGAAGAAATTACCTTGCATTTGTGGAAGCTTTGACAATATCACTGCCATGGTACTTCACTTATCTGTTTCTAATAACCAATAGCCAAAATCAATAACCAGCATCATCAAGAACAATGCTGGAACAACTATGAAATGAAAGAAACAAAAACCCATTTGGAAAACAAGTCTAAAAGTGAAAGATGGGATAGAGAAATCCAATTCAGACCCTCAAACCACACCCAAAACCCCTCTAAGAGACTCAAATTATCATTATTTTATCAAAAATGGTTATGGGTCTTTCTCATAAAACACTTTTCTTTCTTATCTAACTCCATTAACCCACCACCCAAAAAAACCCAAAAAGTGTTTGAGAAAAAGCCAATAAACTTAGTAGTACCAAATAACAAATGGGTCTTTGAGAAGATTGGGTTTGCAATTACTCCATGATTAGCGAATCCACAACCCAACGGAAAGATGGACAGCGACCAACAAATGGTGGGTGGGGGAAGGAGTGGCATCGATCTGGTCGGTGTCTTCTTCTTCTTCCCCTCCTCTGAGGTTCTTGGGAAGGAAGGAAGGAAGGAAGGAAAACTGAAGATTAAGATATAAAGTCAATTTAGATCAGAATTATTAATTATTCATGAAGTACAAATTTATCATTAAATATCTTTCTGTTTGTTGTCACCATAAATATATTTTATTTTTCTGTTAATATATATATATTATTTCATTTTCAAATATCCAATTATCTCTTTACATAATTTGGTGATTGCAAGGGTAGGGGAGGAAAAAAGGTATAGTTTATGAAAATTATTGTTGATCAATTAACTCTAAACGAACAATAATAATAATGCAAAAACTTTTTATTAGATGATTGCAGGTTGAGAAAGATTCAGCAATCACAAATGATACAAAATTATAAAGACCAGCAAAGAACAAAGTGATCCCGGGTCAGTTTTACCCTCAGGAGGAAAAAAAAAAACTTAAGAAGCTATGATGCGTGCAAAAGTAACCAGCAATTTAACCTTACTTAAATGCCTAACTATGTCATATAAATATGTATAGCGAAAGCAAGGGTCTTTCCCGCAGAGGATTTGATCTAAATTAGCTAAATACTTACTATAAATTTGGGGTGGGGGTGTAAGAGATTGTTTGGAAAAGAAATAAAATAATTGTAATTAAATGAATGAAAACAAATAAAATTGAAATTGATCAAGAATGAGAAAATGTGATTGAAGGTTCAATTCGTCACCACTAAACATAGATTCCAATTAATAAAATCCTTAATTCTAACTCTAATTATTCCAAATGAAAACTCTAATTTTAAGATACTCAAGGCTTGAATATCCTCTACATCTACTTAGTTTTTAATTTAGTTAAACATGCTGCTAACACAATCCCTATTCATTGAACAACCTAGAAGTATGTTTATTAAGTTTAATTCAACAAAAGTATTAAAGTTCTAAAGAGGTAATGACTAGACCAAGCAAAAACATCATAGATTATGACTTTTTGACTTGGGCGTTTAATTCATTTTGCAACCAACAATCACAAATCGTTATTAATATTAAGAATAAAAAGCTATTACGTGCTTAGTATTCCTAATTAACAATAAACCAATCTATTAGATATCTTAATTGTGCACCTAATCAATTAAATAAATCCATTTTGGCATTTAAACAATAAATTAAATATATCTTCTAGAGGAATAATAGATGAAAGAATAAACGAAGAATTTTATTAGTTAAGAATCATAATTTAGTTCTAAAAATTGCCCCCCAATCATAAAAGAATTTAGTAATCCATTACAATTGAGAAGATCATAATTAAATACATTGAAAATAAAAGAAAAGGAAGGAGAAAGGTTTAGGAGAAATTAGTGCTGTAGAAATCTCAAGTCTTCTTCTTCTTCAAGTCTTATTCTTCTCCAAATATTTTTGCAACCATTTAAAAAGTCTTATAATGATCTATTTATAGTACTAGGACTTTTAGTGGTGTTTTGGGTGAAAGAAATTGCGAAAAATAGATAAAAATAACACTTTTTGGTTTTGGAATAGTGTTGGCCGTAGCTCACATTGTTGCATGATGTGGCTTAGGCTTCTCGGGTTTTTGTATGGGAGCTTGTCAGGCCGCGACTTAAACTGTTGCATGCAGCAACGCTTGAACCTCAATTTTCAATTTTTAAACTTCTGAATCAACCTTAAGTGCCTTCGTGAAAGTTGTATTTCTTTCATTTATCTTTTCATAGCCACAAATATCCCCTCATTTGGACTTCAGGGTACCAAAATGTAATTATCCCTTTTATTTAAAATAAAGTGGACCCAATCATATTTTATTAAAAAAGTGGAGCCCGCACATGTGATTTTACTGTTGCAAGAACTGTTTTGTGGAGTTTTTTGACAAATCACCATACCAAACACCACATATTATTCTAAACCATGAGTTGATGATTTAGAATCACTAGCCAAACCGCTAATTATGCACTTTTTTATTAAAAAGACAATATTTGCATTGAATTATAGGAAAATTTTATATAAAAAATAAAAAACAAAGAGAGTGCTCCCACTCTTTTTTTTCTTTTTTTTTTTTTTTCTTTCTCCACCCCTTTTAAAAAAAAATTCTTTACAAAATTACCTTTAATTAAAATAATATGAGTGTCCATGTTAAATTAAAAATTACTTCCATTTTTTTTATCACACCCCCTCAACACTCAATCAAAAAGAAAATTACCAAAAAAAAAAAAGGGAAATTTAAGCTATATTTTTCTCTTTATTCATTACCCGCTTTTTTTTTTTTTTTCTCTTACTATTCAAGACCTTCTCACACAAGGAAGAAAAAAAAAGTGAACAATTTTGTAATCAATTTGAAATTTTTTAGATTATGGATGAAGAGATAATCAATTTATGAGATTTTGGTCCCATAGAGGTGAAAGATTTCAATTTTGAAAAATATGAAAAATTTTATTCCAAAAATGTGAACTTTCAAGTCTAAGTGAAAATGTGAATTTACAAATGATACCAATAAATCACTAAGTTTAAGGGAATTTTCAAGCATTTATCAACAATATTAGGGGAACCCGATGGGTACCCGTCCCCTATAAAGGATTCTTCGTCCTTGTCCCTGTACAAAATAATAAGGGTTGGAGACAGGGATGAGAATCAAAAAAGTTGGTAGGGGCAGGGATGATATTGGAATCCCCGACCATATCTGGCCCCATTTACATTCCTAGTTGAGAGTATTATAAAAGATTTTACTTTTGCAAATGTAAATTTTCAAAGTAAATAATGTCCTGTAATTTTGTTAGGCTTTTGGTTAGCCACTTATACGCACCAACATAATTCATCTTCATTATCTTAATCTTTTGTTGAAAACTATAAAAAAGACACTACACAAAATAATAATAATAAAAATAAATTAATTAATTAAGTGACGCTTTATAACCACCACTATATAGCTATATTGACAGTTCGAGAATCGCCATGTATGCGAGTGTCACTAAAAGTCTACGACTTTCAGTAGCAGTTCAAAACCACCACTTATAAGACGCATTTTTAGTGGTGGTTCCTTACAACAACCGCCACTAAAATGTTGGGTTTTTTTAATAAATAAAAAAACCCAAATTAAATATACCAAAATACAATATAATCCACAAGTACAAAACTAAAACGTACATTACGGTTGCACTATAGCATGCCTTTTACTCTTAATTTCACGGTTCACGTGTTTAGTGTTTAGAATTTATGTTACATTTGAGGGTAAACTGTTGTTAAGAATTTATATTAGGCGTGCAATTTAGGTTGTTTTCATATCAATTAAGGCCACTTTGAGTTGTTGTTAATCATAATGAATTGTAAATTAATGGTAGGGAATGTGAGTTTTCCTATAAATGTGTTATAAGAGATTATAGTTTATTAATACTAAGATGTAACTAAGTGATACAAGTTATCATTAACAAATTACAGTCACCTAAAAGACATTTAAGGAATACTCAAACTCACCGCCATTAATCTATACAATTCATCGGGATCATCTACAACTCGAAGCAACCTTAATTGATATGAAAAACAACTTAAATAACACGCTTAATGCAAATTCCAATCACAAAATTACCCTAAAAAGGTAACATAAATTCTAAACAATAAACATATGAACTGTGAAGCTGAGAGTAAAAGATCCATCGTGGTGCAACTTCCACAGTATAGTTGACCTTCATTGGCAGGATCCTCATGCACAATCTCATCTAAGGGTCCAGCAGCATGATGTATCACTCATCTGAACCTTGAGATAGAGCATGAATCCTCACTACTGCTATGGTTCAATTGTAGATAAAGAATAATAGCAATATCCTCATGCACAACTTCATCCAAGGGTCCAGTGGCTTGGGTTCATCAGGTAATGAATAATAAATAAAATTATTTGCGAAACTATAAAATGTCCTTATAGAACTAAAGCAGTATAATATATACTACAAAAATGTATTAATTAAGTCCAAACAGTATAAATTAACACCTTAAAATAATTAAAACATTGCAATAATCTCAAAATCTCACTGAAAATTACAAATCTAAGAAACCTTAAAATTTTAAAAATAATACTACAAAATTGTCTTAAATAGATTCAAACTAGAACATTGCAAGAATCTCAAAATTCCACAACAAAATTACAAAACCCTAAAACTATAAATAAATAAAAAATAGACTTATTGGCGCAAATGTCACCTTTCATTTACTCAAATTAACACTTTGCCTCTTTATTGATTTTTTCATCATTAAACCCCACCATGTTACTTTTACTGGTATTACTGTTAAAAATTGCCTCCTACCGCAAGGGGCATTTATATGAACAAAACGCCAGTAAACAATAACAGGGGGGATACAAATGCTAGGAAATAGTAACATAGGCGGGTTTAGTGACGAAAAAAATTATTAAGGGGGCAAAATACCAATCCGTGTAAACGAAATGAGGCATTTGCACCAATTAGTCTTAAAAATACTATAAAAATGTATTAAACTTACAAAAAATACTTCTAAACTTGTTCCTTAGTAAATGAATGGAGTTTTGACTGAAAAATCCTTGGACTCGCCAAAAAATAGAGAAAAACTGTTTTGGGTCTCCATTTTTGTTTTTGTAGCATGGGGGCTGGAGGTTGAAAATAAGTAGACTTTAAATAGCAGTTCATTCATAAAACCGCCACCTAAACTCTCGCGCCAATCACGTATAAGTGACTGCCACCTATACTTAAAATAATAAGTGATATTTATTTAGTTAAACTACAACTAAAAATCCAAAAAGACACGTATATACTAACGTAAATTTTAGGTGGCGGTTTTCTTGTATAACTGCCAATTATGCTCAGTTTCAATGGCAATTCTACTTAACCGCTACATATGTTCCACTTCCTAAATATTTTTTTTGGTGCAGTGAGATGAGTAAAATAGTGCAATTCATAGAGTTTGAACATATTGATCAGGTAGCCACTCATACCTTTGAGTTGTTGTTGATTTTGCAACAGCCCAAACTGTTCTATTTAAGTAGCAAACCCTTATGATAAACTTTAAAATTGTTGTGAATGTAGGAATAACTCTAATATGGCATCAATTAGAACCTTATGCTTGTTAGTTATCCAAGCCACTCCATTTGAGTTGTTGAGTTGCGGATCATATTTTAGAAGTTCTAAAAACTAAAGCCAAGTATTCCTTATATTTGCCTGTTATGATTTGTGCCCTAGGGTTAGATGTATTTCAATGTACAACATTTTGATTAAGTAATAAATGAATTTTATTTTGTGTTATTAAGCTATGTCATATTTATGTTCATTTGTTGAATATATTTATCTTTTCCTAAATTATATTATATAAACCTTGAATTAGACATATGAAGGGTTCGTATGTGGAAAGAAAACAATGTTAATGATATAGTTTAAATACACTGTTCGTAATCAATGGAATAAAGTTATACACTTTTTTTCATTTTAAAACTGTTATGAATTTATATTTCGTTGGGGAGATATCTTATTTTGGCTGTCAGAGTTAAACTCTTAGATAGATACTATAAACCCCGAGAAAATTAGAGTCCTTTAATTCCGTCTTTGTTGCAATTAATTAATAATTAATTAGTAGTAATTAATGGAAAATCATACGTTTGGAATTATAGAAATAAAATTTTAATTTCATGTAGTTAAATATTAACATTAATTAACGAAATTCTAAAAGTTGTTTATTATTGTCAAATATCATTTTCGGCAATAATAATGTCAAAACCGAAATTGAGAAATTACGTATTTAAGAAATTGCTTAATTACATAAAATAAGGTTATTATTAATCAAATTTCTGAAATACGAATTTCAGAAAAATAGTATTTTTAATTATTATGTTAATATTGAACGTTAAGAATTACGAATTTTTAAGATTTCGCAATTAGGTAAAATATAATTATTATGTTTAAATCTCAAAAATATAATTTGAAAAAAAAAATTGGCTTAAATTAGGCTTAAAGCCCAAAATTTTATAGAGAAAAAGAAAGAGGGCATCAGCCCTGTTGAAAAAAGAAAAAGAAATAGGCTTGGCCTCATATAAAACTTTGTAAAAAAATGTGTGTGTATGGCTTATTCATTGCACACCCGTTTTCCTTGTTTTAAAAAATATATATATGCTACGTAATACATATAATTAAAACAGAGAGTAGCTTCTTAGGTGATGATCGTTTTGTTTTTTTTCAACCTTACCGTTCACTGTTGCATAATTAAAACCCACCAGTGTAACGTATTTAAAAGGATCGAGATGAGAGTTTGTGTGGGTTGAAGCGTGGTTTGCTGAAAAACAAAGCGAAATAGAGAAGAAAGAGAGAAAATGAGAAAGAGGGTGGCCGCGGGTTTAGTCTGAGAACAAGTCGGAGAAAGTGGTTTTTGCTGCAGTTTCGAAGTTCAACGAAGCTTGTGGGTAAGTTAAACTAACCC